>JAQIVZ010001002.1:0-43286 GCA_034700945.1 Arrhopalites spinosus | reverse complement strand
CCCCCCCCCCCCCCCCCCCCCCCCCCCCCCCCCTCGCTCGCTCTCTCAAGTACCGGGAAAGCTCATGGAGATGTATAGACCATAAATCTTGTCAGACAATTTTTTATTTTCAACAATTTTTTGAAGGGGAGGACTTTTGATGGTAAAGTTAAATGATCTTTTTATTTTTGTGAATGATCAAAAAATCCATACTCTGTTAGAGGCCATGAGGGAATATATTAAAATTGTAAGAGTCACGTGGGAAATTAAATTGAATGGTAGATTGATTGAGATTAAATATTTCTTTTATATTTTTCCCTGTGTCTGAAATATTTCGCATGGATATTTATTTGGAACGGTAAATCACTTTTAATTTCTGTGAATGGTCAAGGGACATTTTGTTTTTTATTCCAAACCAAAACCTTCAGCATTGGAGATGGCGATAATCTGAAAATAATTAAAGTGGTAAAGGTTTCTTTATATTTTTTAATTTACCTTGAAATAATTATTTATAATCTAAAAGTCTAACCAGTTTCTTTTTTAAAACATCTTTATTTGGATAATCTGGAAGGATTAATTGGTTGAAGCAAGTATGAGCCTCGGGTAAATTTTCTTCTCGATCTCGCATCCTAGAAATCTGAAATTTAAAGGGAAAAAAAGATTTATGACATGTCATATAAATTATTATGTCCAAAAAAAGTAGGCAATGGAGCGTACATTGAGTAAGAAGATATGTGCATTTTTTATACTTTTATTTTATGTAGGGCATTCCTGGGTATATCTCGCCATTTTTTTAAAATTAAATTTTGTCCAAATATTTTTAATTAATTGTTTTCACTCAAATTAATCTAAATTCTTGAATCTTGTCCTTATTCCCAATATTCCAATTTTTTTAATTTCAATTCCACAATTTTACAATCACATAACAATTTTTGGTACAGATATCCTATATATTGTGGCCCATATTTTATATTGTACGCACAATACAAATATTTATAGCATCCCTTTAAAAATACAGATGCAAATTATTTGGGAGACAGACAAGAGATAAATTTTTCTAAACTCTCCCGGGTGCCCTCGTCCAAGTGGCCCCTTTCTCCCAGAATTCCCCTAGAGATTGAGATGTCCATGAGTGAGAAATGTCTTTATTTGGGGGGGGGGGGGTATATACTGTTGGCAATCTATAATCCATGGCTTATCCATCTTATCGCCAGGCTCAGCATGTTTTCCAAAAAGATTCTTTATAAAAAAAGTCGTCTCTATCCTTTTAGGTTACGGTATAATGGATATAAGGACGTTGTCCAAATATCAAAATGGCAAAGTGATAGACAAGACAGGCGGGGACATGAGGTATTGTCATTCGGTACATTACTCTTCCTACTTTCTCTTGCATTTCCGCTATACGGGGAACTAAAGGAGTATGGAGATGTTAAGAAGGGAGGAGAAGAACAAGTCGTTTTAAATTACATCAAAATTTTATTCACCGAAAATTCTTCTCTGTCTCTCTCTCTCTCTCTCTCTCTCTCTGTGTGTCAGTAAGAGTGCGTATGCAGACTATGCACGTCATGAGTGTGAAAAATAAGAGTGAAAATAGACCCCTGGGTAAAATATTCTCCTTACCTTAAAATACATCTCTCCCATCCCACCAACAGGAATTCTATCAGAGCCAGTCGTAAACAAGAGAAATTTTTTTTGAAGTTCCAATGGCAACGACGTCAATACCGTCCAAAAATCTCTGTCGTTGGCAAAAATAATAAAAAAGAGAAAGTGTAGGAGGGCAAGTAATTTGATTATGGATAAGAGACAATTGAGACAAACAAAATAGAAAATCTTTTCCCCTTGTTTAATCCATACAGAGAGAGAGAAAGTGGAGAAAGCACTTACTGAATAACTCTGTCATCAGGACGATATTCATCATACTCTGTCACTTTTCTCAATTCGTGTAAATCCAATGTTGGCGACCCACACACCAGCATCTCCACCTCCTCCGGCCGAAGCATCTGTAAAAAAAGAGAAAAAATCCAGGGCGAGTGATTTTACTCAAAATTTAATTCCCATCCATTGGATAATACCTTTACCCATACCAAGTTACATGTAAATGGATGGGGAAAGGTATGGCAAATGGTGTTCTCTTTGAATCGGGATTTTCAATACCATAAATCTTTTTCCTATTCTCCTTTTACTTCTATACACTTAGCAAGTGTACCTATGGACGGAAGGGGTTTCTCTCTTTGGAATCCATCACAAACTAAAATTCATCCCCGTAGCTCTTTATTTTATTCCATTTAATATAAAATCATTTTCTCCACTCGCCCATGAACCATGTGAGATCACCCTCCTCTCTCCAAAGTCGACATGGTGAATCTCTGTTGAAGGAGGAGGGAGAAGAATGGAATCGACATGAGATTCGTTTTATTTGAGGTGCACACACACACACACTGTAGACATAGCCTTCTTCCTTCTCTATGAAATATTGACAGCTTTCTTTTACTTTCTCTCTCTACTTTCTCTTTTCAACTAGAGAGAAACGATACGGACTTTTATCTTTGTGTTATGATTATCCAACCATAATTAAATTAACATTATTACGCTTAATTTCCCAAACCAAAACTTTCAAAATATTCCCAATCTTAAATAAATTTATTTTAAATGGCAAAAAATACAAATTCCTTTTGACTTTGTCTATCCCTTTCAAAAATTTGTTTTCTCCAGACATTTAATAGTTGGCATGGACAATGACCATGGAAAGATGAAAAGATGAGGTTCATTGGTCTGTACAGATCGTCTCGAGAGAAAGTTAAGAAAAGGAAGATCAAAGAAAGACAAAATGGGGGAATGACAAGACACTGGAGGATGAAAAATGGAAAGCATGTGGCACATGGTTGGGACGAGAATTTATCACACACTTTAGGCCCATCAACAGTTGTGATCTCATCAAACCCAATTTCAAATCAAAGGAGAATGGCATGAATGAGTCTCATGTATGCTAAACTGGACAAAGAAGATTTTGGCGAGCAGATTTGTTAAATTTAATTATATGATAAATGTATATCCCTCCCCTCTCCAATTCCATATGTACACTCCATGAGAAAAAGAGCCATTTTGTGTGAGAACATTTTCATACTACAGCCTTAGTTAAATTGTAGATTGAATGCAGCTGATAACAAAGACAAAAAGATGGAGAATTAGAAAACTATGAGTAATTTAATTATGGACTTGCATTGTTATTCATGAATCTACCCATCTCTCTCTTTCTCTCTCTATCTGCTAATCTCTTAATCCAATTGAATTGTCTATGAGAAAACTGTAGTTTTAAAATTCTTCATACATGTACATATATAGTTTATGTATGTATAAAATACAAGGCTACAAATTACCACCAAAAAATTTCTGCTCAACAGCTCCCATCGCCCATCTCCCATCTCACAATTCAATTTTGTCTTGATGATGACCAAAAAATGGGGAAAATGTGGGCGGAGAAGGGACTGGGGCGGTTTTAAAATGTAGGGCAGTTTGCCGTTTCTCTTTTGGTGGAGAAAAGCGGATGAAAAAAATGTAATAAAAAAAATAGTCAGAGCCTAAGGGATTACTACTTTATGGCCTTTGACAAAAAAAATTGTAACTTTCTCTCTCTCTTATTTAGTGACCTTGAGTCCATCCACAACATGATCAAAATCATTTCCACACTTGACACCCCCCTCCCTGACCCTTTCTCTATTTATGAGTGAGAGAGAAAGTCCCAAGAGGAGGGAAAAAAAATAAGGAGACAAGAATGTAAAGAGGATGAGGATGAGACGTTCTTTGCGGGGGAGAGGACAAAAGAAAAAAGGAGGATAAGGGGAAAAAAGGGAGAGAAGAAATCAAAAAGAATTGAATGATATTTTATTATCCCTTGAGGGGCAAGATATGACTTACAATGAGAGCATTGGAGGCTGTCACGGAATGGAATCCAAGGTAAAAAGCTCGAAATTGAGCATAGATTGCTGTGTTGAGGACCCAGTCCAAATATAACTTGACATACTCATCTCGATTGTTATTCTTTACCAAAATATGCTCTCCATTTTCCTTCAAATTGTACGTCATGATTCGATCATACTCCTGCAGTGATGCCTAAGACATACAAGGACCCACCAAAAATGAAATTTCAAAATGTTTTATAATCTCTATACATAATATTAGTCATATCCTCATACTCTCTCTATAGGTGTCCCAATAGGATTATAGATAAAAAATATTAGAGAATTTTTTGAATAGAAAAATGACAATGAAATGGTCTCACCTGGAAACTAAGACCCATGTCTTCCTCCACACATCCCTCATATTTCAAGAGTTCACGTAAACCATGGGCTACATCCTGTACAAAATCAAAATCAACAAAAATTCAACGCGGTACAACTTTCTTTCTCTCTCTCCCCTTCAAAAATCATGAAAACCCCATCAGATTCCCATGGCCTCTAACCAAAACCACAAAATCTCCCGCCTCCCGCCCTCCCCTCATGCCACTTTCAGTCTCAGTCACATTTTGACAATTTTACGAGACACTTTTCATTCTCAACAACATGAAATTTTCATTCATTTCCCTTGTCAGCAAAAATCACTTTTTTGGGAATCATTATATTTATAAAGTCTCATTTTCGACTCAAATTAAAATTTCAAACTGTCAAATGCTCTCCATTTTAATTTATTTAATTAATATTAAATTCACTCTATGGATTTGCCCTCTTTTGTGGCTTCAATTTCTTGTGCTCTTTATCACGATCCTTCTCTTAACAAGTAGAAAAATACAAAAAGTAGAACAACAAAAAATTACTTACGGGCATGATTTCGGCCAAATCATCAATAGTTGGATCCCTAGTGACCCCCACAGCAGCACTATCCAATGGGGGGACTACAGGGGGCCTGATTGCATGTTAAGGTTACATTTAAAATAAAATAAAAAGTTTTTTTTTGTGTTGGAGACTATAGAAATGTGTAATAATAATATTAACGTCTTTAATCTTACGAAAGGAGCTTCCGGTAACAAATTGAGGGGAAATGAAGATCCAGAATAATTGAATTATACACAGCAAGTCCCATGAGAACCCCTAAAGTCATTTTGTTTCCATTCAAAATTGAGACACAAAAGAGAAAACACAATGTCAAATAACCAATTATCATCAACTTTTCACCTTTCTCTCTCTTACATTACATGTAACAGCAAGTGAAAGCGTGATAAAAAAATGCAATACCAAAAATACATGTACAGGGTGAGCCTTTTTGGTTTACAATTAAGGAAAAAATTGGTTCACAAAAAAAGAGAAAGTTTTAACAGATAAAACAAGAAGGAAAACATTTTATTAAAAAAATATTTTTTCCCCTTGATCTACGCCAGCAGCTGTTCTATCAATAAACTTTCATAAAATTGTTTTTTTTTTTTATAAAATACAATTTTTGGTCAGGATTGGAATTTTTACATCAAACGAGAATGTTTTTGTACAGATACAAAAAGGAAATTCAATTTCATAAAAACTTGTGAGTTTTAATAGTCAAATTTTTTATAGACCAAAAACAAGAAAAAAGGTGAGGGAGATATTTTTACTCAAAATAAAAAATATTTAAAAATTTGATTTAAAACAAGATGCTCTCACCTATAAGATTATACTCTCTCAGACTTCCCTGTTGAGCCAAACTGAACCAGTAACATCGAGAATTGGGGTAGTATACAAACATTCCATATTCAGGCTAAAATAAAAATATTTTTATTTATTAACAAAGTTTAAACTGAAAACTGTCATTCTCATAATATTTTTTTTTTCTTGTTTTTTTTAAGATTTAAACAAGAAATTCATTTAATTCTACTTTTTTTCCTCTTCTCTGTTTAATATTTCAACGTGTTTCTTTTTTTGACAGAAATAAAAATGAAAATGTTCCAAAATTATTTATAAATTTCAAACTTTCTCTCTCTCTCTACAGACCGCAAGACAGGAGAGTGAGTTTTAGTCAAATCTTTCTTTTTTGACACATTTTCTCTCTAACTTTCCCTCCTATGAAGATACAGAGAGAGAGAGAGAGAGAAAGTTTTTATTTCTGATGGAGAAAATGGCATGGATATTATGAAATTTTGCCCTCATCGAGGGGCTACATAATGTCAGTAGAAAATTTGTCTTCATCTTTTGGAAAGTGTGTGTGTGTATTATTGTATACGTGTGTCTATAATATACAATTGAGTTTGACAAAAAAAGATCGACTTTTATCAAATTACAGCCAATCGAGAGCTCCTTGTGCTACAGGCAAAATATCCCATTGTCGCCAACAAGAGGGGGGAAAATGGGAAAGATTCGACAAGTTGGAAAAAAACCCATCTCGTTTCATATTCTCTCTTTGTATTTCTATCAAAGAAATTGAGGCACAAGGGTTATACCTCATACACTTGTCCCATTATTCCTTGAGTAGTCCAAACTCCTCCCCTATTTTTCTTCAAGGGATCTTCAATATATAAACAATCAAGTTTGTACACACTTGTGGGCTTATTTTTGTAGGGCTGGAACATTGTAAACATGTAAAAGTACTAAAAGTATTTGTTTTTGTGGAGTGTACGAGATCTACATAAATTTAACTTTTTTTATCAATTGAATCATTTTTTAAATAAACAGCCTCTTTCTTAAATATTTCTTATTTAATTTAAAAATAAACTATTTGTTTAGTCTCTTGTCAAATTTTTTAATATTTTTAATTAATTGATGAAGACAAACTTTTAAATTGATTTTTGATAATTAATTTAATTAATTAAATAATATTGGAAATAATTAAATTTACCTGAAAAATATCTCTAATGAGAAGAAGAAACCATTCTTTAGTTAATCCTCCCATGTCCAATCCAGGCTCTCCAGCGAATGACACTCGAAGTTTCTTTTTTAAGTCCTTTTGTTTACTTGCAATCTACAAAATTTAATTTATCAATAAAAAATATTTCTTTAATTGAAGAATCATTTTTTTTTAAAAAAAAAACGAGCTCCTTTTAATGATAACGACCGTCGATTTTTTTATTTTATAAAAAAAGATTTACTTGATTCTCAATGAAAAATGATTTGTCTTTTGACTTTTCTTTGACTTTAATAAAGCGAGAGAGAGGGGGGGGGGGACATTTACTTTGGAAAGTTTGTTGTAAAAAATTTGGGTTATATTAAGAAATCTAGAGATTTTTTTATATGGAAATAAAAGAGAGAGAGGGGGGGGATATGAAAGGGCATTCCATGCTAATCGATTTTCGATTAATTTTCATCTCACTTTCTTCTCAAACAATAAAAAAAAGAAGGAAAGACGATGAGACAATGTAAATGAGAGTCATATGTCAAGTTGAACACACAAAAAAAAGTCAAACTTGTCACATGACCTTTGTCATTATTTGGTAACTTGATGATGAGGAGGAAAAAGTTAATTAACTTGCTCTCCTCCATTTTAACTAAAACTGAAATCCATCTCTCTATCCCACATTCCCCAAAATCTAAAACCGAGATTGAGATATGTATCCACAAGCAATTTGAGGAAGAGTAAACATTTTTCAAATATTTAATTGGTGGAATAGTTTATCATGAAGAAAATGACGGAGAAAATTAAATAATAATTTATTTAATTAAATAATTAATGTTTTTTTACCTCTTTAAGGGAATCTGCGACCATACAATTTCGTCGGACATTTATATTAAGAAAAAATATATCAATTTGGGGAGTTTGATGACGAGCTACTTTTGCTACTAGTGAACGACGTGCCACCAGAATCATTTGATGCTCGGCATCCTTTAATTAAAATATTATTTATTATTTTATAAAATTAATTTTTTAAATTATTATTTAAATTCTAACAAACCTTCGTTAAAATTATACGCTTCCCCACAATACTTAACATGAAGGGATATTGACAATAAGAAAATTGACCAGGTCTATCGGGACTTTGCCAGCGCCAATATTCCTACCAAATAAAATTTAATTATTAAAGTTTTAGAATTATTTTAATTATATTTAAAAATTATGTACCTGCATTAAGTCAACATGGTCAAGTGCACTATTGTAAAATTCCGAATAATGCTAAAAATAAAAATTGACATTAAAACCAAGTTTTCAATAAATTTTTTAATTTTCTTATCCAATTTTATTACACATAATCAATTATTACCAATTTCCAAATTCCATTATTTGCCGCATCTATAAAAAATGAAGAGAAAGTTTTTCAACATTTAATTGGACTTTCACTTTCACTCTCATGAAATTTTTTTTTGGAGTTTGAATGGATAAAGAATTATTTAGGAAGAGAGAGAGATTTGATATTAAAAAAGGGGATGAAAATATTTGGGAGGGGAGGGGGAGGGGTATAATATCTATTACTTTAAATGCGTCTAGTTTTTTAAAGAAAAGTGGAAAATGGAAAGATAATCTTTTTTGATGATGACATTAAAGGATGAGAGAAGGGGGAGGAAATAACAATAGAGATTTTACTTAGTAAAGCTAAAATTCTGGCTGCAGCTGGAATCCACCATTTGGATTTTGACAAAGGAGGCAAACTTCGATCAGCAGGAGGAAATTGACGAATTGTAACAAATTGACTATGAGAATTATTATTAGAAAAAATATTAAATATTATTATCTCCTCTTCAATACATTCATCTCATAAATTGTCAAACTTTTACAGTTAAAACTACTTACGTCAGTTGTCTCACAAGCATCCTCAGTCGACCCACGTCCAACCTGCAAAATGTCATTTTTTGTGAACCTCACTTTATTTAAAATTAGTTTTAAATCTCATTTCTAATAATAAATCAATATCTGTGCAAAAGATGAACAAAGGAAAGATTCTCATTCCCAAGTGAGGCTTTTTGAATTTGGAATTTTAGAAAAAAGAAACTCACGTGCGAAACCAATGGACAAGCATTTGATGATCAGCATTTGGCAAAGATGTGATATGACGTAGGACATGGGCTATAATAAATTAAATTTTTTGTTGGAAAAATAAAAGATTTAATTTTACATGGACACATTTATCTGTACTACTCACCTAAAACAGTATAAGATGACTGTGACGTAAAAATAGGATTTTGAAGAATTATAAAGAGGGCCCTGTAATTTATTTTTAATTCCAATTTATTATTGGGATTAATTTTCAAATGGTCAATAAAAGTTAAGCTAAAGATTATCATTTTGAACTTACCGAACTCTGTCTTTGGCGTAAAGTCTAAAAAAACAATTTAATATTTTTAAAAAATCCAGTCAAAACTTACTAAATTGAATTTCATTTCAAAATGAAAAAATTCACTGAAGCTTCATAAATTGATATTTTAAAAAATTGAAACTTAAATAATATAATAGGCAAACTAAAATAGCAAAATAATTTTGATCAAAGTAAAATTAAATTCCCCTTGTACGTCACCAAAAAATGATGGAGAAAGTGAATTGTGAATTGCGCTCAAAATTAAATATTTTGTAATCTCTATTATATTATTTATTTACTGAAGTAAATACATGGGGATTAAAATTATGAAGAAGAAAAAAATTTCGAAAGAATTGTTTCATGTTAAAATAATCTTTAGCATTTTGCTACAATAAATTTCTAATTTTAATTCATTACCTTGAGCCTCAAATAAATTAAAATTAAAATAAACAATGAAAGACGGAGTTCAAGGAAGACTTACTTTTGTTTCTCATCTAAAAGAGCATTGACGACGGACTTGAGCACCGTTTTCTGTACCACAGAAGGCTAAAGAGAGAAAGTATAAAGTAAATATTTATCCATTTATTTTTATAAAATACCCCCCTCCCTCCCCCTCCCTCTCTCTCTCTCTTTGAAAACACAACAAGATAAAAATTAATCAAAGTGAGACATTAATCCCAACTACAAGAACATTTAGAATATTTAAAGTTTATTTAAAATGCACAAACAAAGAAGGATTGGCTACCCTCAAGAGAAAGAACATCTTTGTTTAATAATTAGCAAAAAAACTTGTTTAGATTGAAACGTCCTTGCTGTACACACACACACACACAAGAATTTAAATATTCTCTCCCAAAAACATTTTGCACATTCATCCTCAAGTTTAAACAAGCCGTCTTAAATCCTTTACAAGATTTCATAGAAAATTCATGGAGCGTCTACACATTCATCATCTTTATTTAACCTTTCAATATTATTTTTTACCAAAAAAAAAAAAATAATAATGCTCTCTTTCCTTATTTTGTCTATACACGAGCTTAGAATTTAAAAACTAAAAAGATTACAAAATTTTACCATTAACTAAATACACCTCACTCAAATTGTTAGTCGTATGTTACTCTCTTTAAAATTTAGGGGGATACTAAAATGATTATACTAAAAATTATGAGACATGAGAGAGAGAAAGAAATAAAATAAAAGAAGTTTCTTTGTGACTTACCGAATTTCGAAGAGCATCGTTAACAGAGTAAACAAATTCCATATTAAGCTCAGGGTCTTCCAAAACTGTTGTATATTTATTAGGATCATTCTACAAATTTTTTTTGAGAAAAAGAAGCAAGAAAGTGAATTATTCATCCATACATTTATTTGTTAAAGAGATTGAGGAGTTTGAGGAGAGAAAAAGTTTTGAATTATTTATTCCACATCTGGATCTCATTCAACTCTCTCTCTCTCTCTTCCTTCATTTCATATTGTGTACACAATGTAGAAACAAAAGGGCTACTCTCAAAATTACTTTGAAAATACTTTTCCCAAATGGAACATGTTCCTCCCTCACTTTTGAGACAGGTAAGAAAAAAGGAAGAAAGAGATCCAAGATGCGGGAGAAGATGAGGGAGATCTTGTCTATTTTATAAAGTCATTCTCATTGTACATGGAAAAAAACAAGAGGGGGAGGGGAGAGGAAGACAACAAATAATGTAAGAGGAGTTTAGAAGATCCCATTACTTTAAACGTAGCACAAATATCAGCATAGGACTCGAACGTTCTTGAATAAAATCGTAATAAATCGTTGTAGTTCCCACTTTGGCTGGCTTGTCTCACGGCTTGCCTAGCAAATTAAATAGATAAAGAACCCCATGAAATACTCATTGTCCTCCATCTTTATATCTCTAGTCTCTACTTTCAACTCTTTATTTTTTCTTCAAATCCTCCTCTTGCTTCCCTTTTCCTTTTGGAGACTAATATCGTGTCAAGAGACATAAAAAAGTTTTTTTTAGTACACCCACAAGGGCCATAAGTGATCCTTTTAATTCTTAAGAAATTCTCTCTTTCTCTTTTAATTCTTATCCCACTTTCTCTCAACTTTAGCTGGAGATGTGTACACTACAATAATAAACTGGGAAGGTGGTGGTGACTAAAGAGAGACTACAATTAATGAGTTTTTAATGTTTTTTTCCAATTTATTTTTAACTCTTGTTTTTTTACAAGTCTATCAATTTTTTTGTACAGTTTTGTAAATATGGCCAGTGTCATTTTTCTAAAATAAATGTGATTGTGAAAGTAATGGATTTTTTCAAGTGGCTCTTTGAATGACATGAATGGCATTCTTGTCATTATTCTGACAAGTGTTTGTCTTGTCAAAAAAAAGTGGGATAAAAGATTTGAATTGGTGTCATTATTTTTTGAGTAATTTTCCCTAAATGACGGGTACAATACAAGGTCTGATACGAAAAACAGTGCTTGATAATGCCCGGGTATTTTAGTTGAAAGTGTTAAAAGAAAGGATAAACCTTACAAAAACTCTTCACGATTAGTCTCTCTTTCCGGGTAGCGAGGCAAGTGGGATTCTTCTCCCGTCATGAGTCCCGGTCCCATGGATAGAATTCCACTATTTTCGTCTCCAATATTACTTGCAAATCGACTCTCTTGTTCCTATTTCAATCAATTTTTCATTATCTTTCTTTATATAAAAATTTCAGCTTTTAATTTTAAATTCTTTAAACTAAAATAAATAATTAAAATTTTTAACTTTAAATTACTTTTATGTTAATTTATCACTCTCTTTTTTTATTATAAATATCAAATTTGGAGCATCCTCCAATTTTGGATGGTGATTATTCAAAATGAAAAAGAAAAAAGGGAATAAAATGTTTAATAAAAAATTGAGGACAAGTAAACAACATTTTATTTGACAAATTTTTTTTATTGAGTATAGTCAAAATGTTTTGCCATTTTTTTAGGAATAAATTTTCCTCAACTACTCCCACCTCCCACCTCCCACCTTTCACATGGAGAACCAATTTTGGTGAAAGTAATTTATAAACTTCTTGTCTCTCTCTCTCTCTCTGGTTGGACTGTTAATTGCAAAATTTACATGGACATTAAACAAATGTAGAGAAAATACAGGGCACAAAATTCTCAAGTCTTTTCTCCTTCATGTCTTTTTTTTATAAAAGTGTAGACTGTACACACATTTTCTTTCCAATTTACATTTGGTAATCCTTGTGGTGATTTTACATGGGAGAGAAAGCTTGGAGAAAGTGAAAATTTTACTCTTTTGATTTTGACTTTCTATCTCACCACACAGTGTACAATTTTATTGGGACACGTGTTGTGGACGGTAAAATAGATTTACTTTTTTTTTATCTCTCTAACTTCATTTATGATTCATCAAATTTTCTCTCCAAAATTTCAAATTGACTTTTCACCTCTAATTTTCTCTTCTTGCCAACTTTCTCCCTTATTTTTTTAAAAAATGGGGGAAATTGGAAATCTTTATTTTACCACAAAATCTCTGCGTCTCCATTCTGCCTCTTACAATCATCAGAGTTTTCTCAAGACTTTTATTTAATTATTTCATTTTTTAGAGTATTAACATACAAACTGGAGTTTTTTTAAAAAAAATTGAAATGTTTATTTTAAAATTGTTTTAAATTATGGCAAAAAAGATTTAACGAGGAATTAAACTTTATTATTTTTATACTTGAGTGTGTATTTAATTTAATTTTTGAAAACCATAAAATTAAATTATTCAATTTTTTCTCTCCTTCTTTCTTGACTTGACAAAGAAGGGGAAAGCAGGAGAAAATTGTTTTAAAGGGAGAAGATGAGATTAAGTCTGATGTGATGACATTAAGCTAAGAATAACCTTACTCAACAAAATAAATAAATTGCTGACATTAATCAATTATTTTTTGCATCCACTTTAAATCCAAAATAATTAATTGGAGACTATTTTGATTGCCATTAATTTAATTGTGTGTAATAATAAATAATATTTAGTTTTTAAAGTAGAAGAAAATAAAATATTTTAATTTAATTTCAACAAATTAATTCTTTGTAAAAATTAATTCTTCTAATTTTAAATACTATTTAAGCTCAAAAAACACTTTATAAAATAAACGTGTACTTTTTACAAGAAATAGCTTTAAGGCTTTCCCTGAAAAAATATGACAAAGTTTACACAGTTAAAGATTAAAAAAATTGCTTTAGGGGAGGTCTAAAATTTAAATATTTTTGTTTGATTTAAACTCGTGGATAAATACGTACCTTAAATATTTATTTAATTAAATCATCAATCAATCTTTAATTCAACTCATTGTTCATTGTATTATAATAAATTATAGGAAGTATCTCAAATAAAAATTTCACAGAGAGCGAGAGAGAGAGACTTTACAGAAGATCAAAGAAAAAAAAGATGAAGAGAAAAAAAATGAACGTGGACTTGTCAAATTCCATGTAAACTCAAAAGAGACAAAGAAAACGACTATTGGGAATTTGGAGCTCCATTAAAATTGAGAAAGAAGCGGGGGAGGGAGGGCGGGGGAGTGTTTATTGAATTTAAGGAAGATGCATTTCCTCTTTATTTAAAATTACACTAAATTTATTTACTAAATTGGTACTCGTGAGATGAATGTAAAGAATTCTTTCCATTGAAATAAAATTGTAAACTCAAATCTTTTTACATTCATCGACAGTATCAACAATTCATTCCTTTCTTTTTAAGTTTCTTCCCAGAAAAGATTTTTTTTTAAAAAATAAAGTTCTTTTTTTGTTTATGTATTTACTTTGTCATGTGTTAAAAATTTGATTTATTTTTTTTATTTGACAAAGTCTTGTCACTTCTGAGTGAGTACTGTACGTCAATTTGCAATTATTTTGAGCACAATTTTAAAGAGGAAAAAAGAGGAACAAAATTGAGACAAAATTGTTTGTCTCTAGTGAGAGAATAAATAAAAATGGGAATTTGTACAGAACTGAAAAGGTGGGCTCTCTCTATTGATATTCCACATGGAATTTAGTGGTGCGATTGGATTATTGATTCTCCCTTCAAAATAATGACGCCAACTTGGATGGAGATATAGGCAGTTATATACATAAGACTATAGTCAAAATATTAAAGTGAAGTTGAAAATATGGAAACCTTGTCCATGGACAAGACGTACCCCTGAAAAGCCTCAAAATACTTTTCTTAATTACTTTTTAATGTCGTCACTAATGCGAGTGCATAATTACCATTGAAAAAATTGTCAACTAACCTTAAATAGAAAAACAAGAAGAATCTTGATTGCATTTAAATTTTTACAGCCACTCACCTTTGTTATAGGAGGAAGAGAATTAGCTGACATTGTTGACACGGGTCGTACTAAACCGGATCGGACGGATTCAAAACGGGTCAATCCATGAACATCTGGAACACCCACGCTCACTCCTCCAAGTCGACCCACCATTAAACTTCCTATGTTTCCGGAGCCGTCCTATTTTTTAAATTATTTATTTTAATTGTGGACATCATCATAATTTTAATTATTTTGTTTAAAATTGTATTTGACAGCCTCTTCAATTTTGAAGGGTCGTCACAATTTTAATTTAATTTAATTTGTCTCATTTTATTTAAAATTAGTCTAGTTGAATAAATTCTAGTTGACATTTAAATTATTTATATTTAGTCAATTTTCAGTAGTGAAGACAGTTAAAAATTAAATATTGGGATGAAAATGTCATTGGATGTGAGTGGCTCACATCTATGATCTTTGTAGAGACTCTAAAAATATTTTTTTTATCCCTGACTCCTATCCCGCTAGAGGTAAGTCCCTGGATGTTGTAAAAACAGGAACCCGAAAACTACCCGGGTAGGGAGAAAAACAGAGATACTAAAATATTTTAAGTGTTAATAAAAAAAAAGAATCTCTGAGATTTTTGTCCATGATAAAAATAAAAGACAGTATAAATATTCAATATCAATTTTAAGGCATGTCCTTCAATATGATGTTGAGATGACAAGATTGAGAATTTTAATGAAGATAAAAGAGGGGGGACGTACAACGATGGGGAGACGAAGATGTTGAAGTGCATCACGATTCCCCAAAATGGCTCTCATTCTGGCATCCAAATGATTGTACATGGATCCACAGTAGGGACAAAGGAGACGTCGACGACTTTCCAAACTTCGACTGAGGGTGACAGTGACATGACATGATGGACATGTGACACTGTCACTTCGGGATGTGTTGGTTGCCCCACCAGCTGCACTTGGTCCACCTCGTCCACTTCCACCATGTTCTTCTTGATGATGAACTGCATCTGTCATTACGATTGCTGGCCGCTGTACAATAAATTACCACAATTATCATTAAAATTTAAATTAAAGTCAATTTAAATTCAGAAATTAATTCCTAAATTTTGAAAAATATTTATTAAATATTACACAAAGTTTAAATTATGAAATTAATTTTAAAAGAAAAATTCTAAATAAAATTCAAAATTGAAAGTATTTAAATTAAAATTGACTCAATAATTTCTCAATTAAAAATTAAACGGAAAAACAGTCAATTAAATAAAAAAAAAGTAAATATTTTTACCAGAACAATAAGTCGGGGAATAGGAGGAAATAAAAGTTCCCAATTCCATGAATTGGGGTCCATTCTTGCAAAAGACAAAGCAAAATAGAGAGAGAGACAAATAAAAAACAAGATGAAATTCTCTCAGTTCAATTTACTAATTGGAACCATTACACAATTGACTAAAAATCTACAATAAAAATAAATTACACAAGAAAGAAAAAAACATTAAAAATCAATCCAAATTCTCCATCAATCTAAAAAAAACTTGTCCACTCTTCACTAATCACTTTTCCTGCTTTCATAAACTTAACCGTAGAATTTCCACACACAATTTAATAGTCATTTTAACTCAACCCACAATTAAATTGAACCAGTAATAAAACAGTTTAAATATTCTTCTTCTTTTAAATACAAAATAAAAGAGTAAAAAAGTAATGGCGCACAAGTTAATTAAAAATATGTCGCCATGAGTAGAAAGACGTAAGAGTTGGTAGGCGCTAATGCACTAAATGCGTTGTCGTCATTCAAGTAAATACTCCGTACATGTACATGTAAGTTTAGATAAAGGACACACAGTTAAATGTCAAGTGGAATGTCCAGGTAAGACCCAAAGACGCCTGTGTTGTTCACTGTGCTACCAAGCCAACTGACTAACCCACAAAAGAGTTGGAGTCCACAAGAATTTTGATATAAGAGAGACAGACACGTACATCCTTTTTGATATCAAACTAAGGATTCAATGTCACAATTATATTTCCATTTCCAGTCCTATACATGTCTCTCTCTCTTCTATAACATGTCAAAAGAGAAAGTTCGCTTTTTACTTTGTCATTTATCTACAGTCTATTATATTATTGGCAACCCCCAAAACTCAAGTTGAATGCATTACATCGCATACATCCTCCATGTTTCATTCCCATTCCCACCGGCCTTACCTTCTTCATGTTCCCTGTTCAGGGACTTTGAGAACCAAACCAATGTGTTCGGAACAACCTCTCCCTTTTTTTATACATGACAGTATATTGACTATTACTCTCTCTCCACTTTCCCCCTCAATTTTTTTTACATACAAACAACACACAGGTACGGCGCAAGAGTAGGTCATCAAAAAAAAAGAAGAAAGTTTGGAGCATAACCGGGGAAAGGTAAAAGAAATAAATTTTATTTTTTTTCTTCTATCTTCTTTTTTTTCAAAACTCTTAGACATGGAGTGTGCTCTGCTCTACCTTATAAAAATTGTAAGAGAAATTTGTACTTTATAATCCTCACACTTTCCCCCATTTATACCCTCCCCCTCCCTTTTTTTCCTTTGTCAAGAAAAAGCGTCTTGCTTGAGAGCCAGCCACTGCCACTCACTTTCAACTTGTTTTATTTTTTTTTATTCCCAAACTATTTTTTTTGGGGAAGAAAGTCACTCAGAGTCTCAAGGTAAAAGTAGGGAAAATGCATCAAAAGATGATAATGCATGTAATTTTATTTAAAGTTGTTTTCTTCTCAATTTTTAATAAAAAGTTTTTACAAATTACATGACATGACATGTCATGTACAGATACGTGTACATAATGCATAAGAGAGTGTAGAGAGGTGCAATTTACATAGGAGAATCAATAAAATTTATAGGTTGTAAAATTGCATGAATTATTATTTAAACTTGTGTATTTTTAATGGAGGACTAGTGGCTTGGATTTAGAATTGAATTTGGGTTTGAGACACTAAAAAAAGTTTCTTGGTCATGGTTTTGTCTGTGGAGAGAGAGAGAGAGAGAGAGAGAATTGAGCACAGTGTCACTTGTTCTTATGCAGTTCCATGTGCATGGGGACTGTCTCTTTTTTAAGTGAGGGGGGGGGGGGTGCGTTAATATCTCACACCTTTTCTCTCCTACTTTCACCTTGAGAATAAATGCCCACCTTCTCTAGTGAAATTGTACTGAATTATTTAGAGAAGGACAAATTTAAACGAGTTTCCTTCAATGACTTTTTTTTTGGTTGGCCTATTTTTCCTCCTTTTTAGTATTAATGCTCCGTCCTCTTTTTTGCCCTTCTTTTGAATTACGAAATTTCAATGGTGATTGTGATAGAAAGTAATTTTGGTTGGAAATATATTTAGTGGACGCGCCTTGGTTACTTGAGTATTTAATGGGGTGTACATTTTAATAGGAGAAATGCCCTTTTTTGGGAGTTTTTCTTATTATTAAAATGTGTTTGCACAATTAAAATATTTTTTATGGAGAATTAAAAGCTTGTAATGTACTTTATTTTATTTATTAAGTTTTGGCGGCACTTGATAAAATTAATTGTCAATTATAAATTAAATTTTATACTTTTGACGTTCCTTCATTAAATCATGATAAGCTGATATTTTTTGAATGGCGTCGTTTAGTCTTTCTTTTTTACACATTTTTTCAGCTCTCACCCGATTTTGACTTTCTAAAATTCGAGCTGCGTCTTCATTTTTTTGTAAGTAAATTCGGAGTTTTGCCTGTACAATAATACAAATTAATTTAATTTGTAATTTTAATTTTTAAAGTAATTAAAAATAATAAACCTCAGAATCAGACATTGTACAACTTGGCCTCTGACCCTTGATCTCAGCTAAATGATGTGAGCCAAATTGTTGTCGAAGTCGATGAGCAACTTGAGATGACGCTTGAATTTTTTTCATTTTGTCTTTGACAATGGGGTCTTCTTTCTCTTTCTAAATTAAAATTAATTAATAATTTAAAATAATTAATTGAAAATAAAAAATAATTTACCAATTTATTCTTTTTTTCAATAAGCGTCTCTGTCTCTTTTTGTACTTGTCGAGCTATAATTAAATAAATAAAAATATAGTTAAAATAAATAATTAAAAATAAAAACAAAATAAACAAACCATTGATAACTTTCTCTTTCTGTTTTTTAAAAACCGAGATTTGGCATTTCATCTCATCCAACATAATTTTATCCACTCGATCCCTCGCACAGTTCATTTCCTCAAGACTCTTCAACTTTCTTTGTGTTTTCAAGTTGATTTCCTACATAAAATAATCAACAAGTTACAAGTTTCCCTCGTAATCTTTCAACTTTAATGGTTTGTGTAAATTGGGGAATAAAAAGAGGAGGGGGTTAATTAACAATAAAAAAATAGTTGGATGATGATGATAAAAATGGTGATTTGTAATTATTCTTGATATAAATTTTTGTTAAATCAGATTAGACCACATTTTGGAGTACCTCTTGACGAAGACGTTGAGCTGTGAGTCTTTTTTCTTGTAATTTTTGCTTGGCAATCTCTAAAATTCTCTCATTAGCCAACTTGGCTTCCAACTTTCTCTCCTCAATTTTATCCTCATTTTGTTTCTTCTCCTCCTCCTTCCGTCTCTCCATCCAGTACCTCCAGTTCTCTGGAGACAAACCACCACTCATGAGACTCTCTAGTCTAAGAGATAAAAAAGCAAGAAGAAATTAGTCAATGATTCCAAATTCATTACAAAGGGAATTTTTTGGCATGTGGCATTATTTATGTCCCTTCTTTTTAATTACGATTTCTCACTAAAAAAAGAAATCTTGATTCATTTTTCATGACTTTCTCCTTCCCTTTAAAACAAGAAGAGAGAGAGAGAGAATTGAAGAAATAAATAATGAATGATAATTAAAAACTTTTTCCTACTCTTGACGTTCGATGGCATCACGACTGTCCACAACTTTCTTCTCCCTGAGAATGGTAGCCACTGTGGGTCTCACCCTTTGGCTGGGTTCCTAAAGAGAAAGAGAGAGAGAAACATAAAGTTACATCCATGGGATTAGTTGGGCTCTCTCAAGATCCTCATTATTATCTAATGGGAACCATCCGTGGCTCTTTTAATGAGTCAAGATGGAATAGGAAATTTGGGGGAAAAAAAGGTGTTCAAATTACAGAGAAAAGTATAAACTCTCTCTCTCTCATTTATTTTATATGAGGCTTGACTTGAACATGAAAAAAGAGGGATTTTAAATGTGAGGATGGATCATAGAAAATTCTTCATTTTGTAAAGAGATTCCTATCATGTTTCATAATGAGGAGAGACAAGAAGCATAAATAATAAATCTTTCTTTTTTATGTATACATGGGATGAAGCAGGTGGTAAAATTTGTATAGAGAATGACATTCCCATTCTACAGAGAGGACTGTAAATGTGAGTGTAGGAAAACTGTCCAAAGAATTATTAATCAACTTACCTTTGCGCTCACATTAGTAAAGTTGAGTTTTTGCACAGACATTTTGACGTGTACTTTGGGAATGATGAATAAATCTTCAATACAATTCTCAATGCAATGACGTCTTCCCTCTTTCTCCACAACCTCAGCCTCTACCTCTGCTTTCTCCTCCTTTTTTAAGGATTTTCCAATGAAAGTTGCAATTTATTATACAGACAGAGACCAAGAGATTGAGCTCAATAATGAGTTGCCTTCTTGTTGGAAATCAGAGATACGATTCGAACATAAAATCACAGCCCCAGAGCCCATTCAATGGGAGAAAAGATACCCAAGTCTCGAGTCTCAAGATGAAGAGAAAGTTGTATTGAATCTTTTAAGTCTTGAGAGTCAAAATGAAAAAAAGGGAGAAAGGTATCAAGAGAGAGAGAGAAAGTACAAGGAAAAAGAGATCAAGGAAAAGGATACGGATATGAGGAATGGGGGAAAGAAGATGGGATGGGAGAAATTCATAATAATATTCATGAATCATGAAATTGATAATAGATTCGATTCCAATTTGACAACATTTTGTCCAACACAAAAAGCCCATGACACATACAAAAAAAGTATTATTTATTTCACAAGGTATTCTCAGTTCTAAAAAAAGAAAGTGTAAGAAAAACCAAATAGCCGTTACCCATGGTAACACTGACCAGAAAAAAAAGCTAGAAAAAAAGAAACTGTTAGGTCACACAAAGAAGAAAGAGAGAGATGTTCATTTTCTTCATGTTGATCCAAAAAGGAATAAAGGAGTTTCGACGGATCAAAAAGGGATCGAGAGGGACAGACAGAAAAAAGAGAAAAGTAAAAGATGAGATTATTTTCCCTATCTGAGCAATGAGACTTGTGAAGATAAAAAAAGAAAGAAGAAAAGATGTGTGAGTAGTAATACTTGTACATGTTGTCCATGTTTGTGTATGCTGGAAGACCGGAGAAAAGAGAAAGCCTCATAGGAGGGAATATTTATCGACCAAAAAAAAGAGGGAAAGAAAGCGGGATTTCCTAATGGAGAGAAAGAGAGAGGGATTTTTGAGACGACGTCGCATGGAGGGAGCAGACAAGACGAGAGTCCGATTCATTTTGAGAAGCAAGAAAGAAAGAGAAAGGAGCGACGGTGGTGGGTTGAGAGACTGCGCCTTTAGACTATTTGGGGGACAGAGAATGTGATTTTCCCTTTTCGGAGTTACAGTAAACGTGGAGAGAGTCAGTGTGTGTGGATGTGAAAAGCTTAGAGTCAGTAGTGGCCATACGAGATTGATATAGAGAGAGAGTACACACACCTGGGAGCATTGTCTATATATCCTCTTTATATCCGGGGTTTGCCTCCTCTCAAACCGAATCTCCTTTCTTTTCATGATCCACAAGATTTGAGAGAGAGAGACCATTCACTCACTACTCATTCCTCAAACACTCACAAACTACAACTCGACAGTTTCTCGTCTCTCTCACCCAATTCTCTATCTTCATATCCAACCACAGGCCAACTTCTTCTTCTCTTACCTTTGACAAGTACCTTGTGCACTAGACCTCAAACCTAGCCTCTCTCCTCTCCTCCAAAAACCATTGAATATTGTGTCATCATTCCTCTACATTGTTGTGTAAATTAAAACCCTTCACTTGCCATCCCCTCATCATCATCAACTCCATCAACTCCAACTCCAATATACTTTCAACTAATTACTCTTCACCCCCCCCCCCTCTCTCTTGAAAATTTCATTTGTCTAATAATATAGAAATATATTATTTATTTACTATACAAAATTTGTCATATATACATGTGATTCGCCCCATTTTGTAACAAGACAAAAGGACAAAAGAGTGGAAGGGATACTCTAAGGGAAAAAAAGAGGGGGAAAGAGACGGAGAGAAGGTTGTACAGTTTCCAGTTTGCTCCAAGGCACGCTCATTAAGACGTCAGTTTATTCTACGTATACCAAAGACGGAGAAGGAGAAAATTTGTAAAGTTTCAACCTCTACATTTCCCTTCTTTTATTATATTGTGTCCTCTACTCTATATATATATATATTAACATATATATACTCAACGCTAAGGACTCAAGATGACAGACAATGGAGACTTCAAAAACAGAGGCAGCACGGAAAAGGTCAGATGAGCAATGTCTTATTACATAATCTTATTTTTTTTCTTCTTCTTTTTATCTTTCCCTTAATAATTTTATATTACCTTTCACATATTGTGTGTATTTTTTTTTCTGTGAAAAAAAAACTGGGATTGCACAATCAAATTGTCAATTGTGTGTTAGCTAGGGAGGAAAAATTATGTGAAAATTTTTAGTCATTTCATAAAAGAAAGAAAGTTTTTCTTTTTTTACATCAAGTGCAACAGGAGTCAATTTTTACATGGAGGAGACTTCGCATCTTTTTTTTTAATCTCAAAATTCTCATTTTTATCTCATGATACCCTTCCCGTTTTCCTTTTTTGTCCTGTGACCTGTGTGAAGTTTAGTCTAATTGGGATAAAGAGGTCCTTGTTTTTTAAATACTAAAATACTAAAATATTGATGTTGAGTAATTTCTACAATTTAAATTGCTAATTTAATTGAAAAAAATAAGAAAAAAAAATTTTTTACATCAAAAAATAATTTAGAGACTATTTCATATGAGAAGGAACGAGACTAATTTTTTAAAAAATGGAATTTGATGGAAAACACAATACACAAGAAATTTTTTTTTTAGTGTTTAAAATGAAAGTGCATATTTTATCAATAAAGTATTTTCTAATTAAAAATAAAATGGATAAAATAATGAAGAGACTAAATGAAACTGATTATTTTCCTATAAACCTGATGGATGAGTATAGAATAGAGGACAAAATAATTAAAGTATTTAAGTACATCTAAGAACCTTATAGAAGATAAGGAATGACTAATAACTAGAGAGAGAGAGAGAGTGGTGTGTTCATGTTGGAGAGAGATTATTGATGGAAAATTACAAAGGTAGAGTCTTTTTGCCTGTTGGTTTGGGAGACATGAAGAAGAAGAGGATGAGGAACTCCCTGGGAGAGGGTTGTTGGTTGTATTTACAACTTGTTATGAAGGAGCGAGGAGCTTCAGCTAAAAAAGAGAGAGAGAGAGAAGACTTTGGGCTGTTGGGTAATGAGCTCCAAGATAAAAAAGATTGATCGGACTTGTCCTCAGTGAAAATAGATGGTAAGAGCGGGGAGAGGGAGCAGGAGAGGATAAAAAGAAGAAGAAAATGAGGGAGGGTTTCTGTGTGTGTAAAATAAATGAAACACATGATATCGATTCACCAACTATGGTGCCTCAGACGACCTCTTCACTTACTTTGGTGGAGCATCCTTCCCAGTAATTTTTGTAGTCACCTTCTCCTCTCTCTCTCTCTCTTGTCCTTGTGTCTATGTGGCTGGGTGGTTGGTGTCTGACGTGGAGATGAAGAGATGGTCGAGATGTTGGGTGGGGAAAAAAGAACTTCCCCTCTTTTTTTCTAAGATACAGTAGGTCTCCTCCGGTCATGGTATAAAGGTGAGAGAGAGAGGGAGAGATGGTCTAATAAAAAGAGATCGAGAATTTTACCTTTGGGTATAAGAGAAAAAAACCACATTGTGCACGTACAGATAGACCGTCACAGATATACAGTACTGTATATTTTATTCTGTGGCCATGGTTCTGGTCCTGGTCGGGGATTCATCCTTTCACGGGCATTTTATTTGACGTCTCTCTCTAAAACGTCTATGGAGTCTTCCTCCATCTCCGTCTTGTGGGTCGACTTTATTCACACAAGCTCTTAAGAAGTCAGTATTAAATTTTAATGAAGCAAGATTGTGGCTCAAGTATGAGAAAATATAAAATTTTCTACACATCCATCCCTCCCCTTCTCACACTCCATATCACCCTTAGCTGTGTGTAGTTGTGTTTATACATAAAAGGCTCATTTTATACTAAAAACCATTTTTGAGCTCTTATTTCCCTCCCTTCACTTGAACAGAGAGAGAAAGAGGAGGGGAGGGGATGGTGTGTGTACAGATAGTCTAAATCTTCATCAATGATGATTCTTTTCATCATCGTCAAAATATATCTTATATCTTTTTGGGTACTTCAACTTAATTACTTGGATGCTCCTACTCCTCCTTATGTACATTTTCATTATTTCTCAAATACAATAGAAAATTACATTTGGCTCCATTGTCTCACTGAGGGAGGGAGAGACGGCCTGTATATTGTATGGCATTCTCCCTACCGTCTTGATTGCTACTACAAATGTTGATATACACATTAGTTTTTAATTGTAGAGTGTGTACAAGTTGAATTAATTAACTTTGGTATTTTCTCTATAAAAGGTATAGTCTCTCTATAGTCTATATTGGAGTCTCCGTCCCACAAGAGACGGAGCCTTTGTTAATAATGGAGGAAGACAAGGAGAAAGATTGTCGAGATAATTTTCTCTCAAATTACTTTATTGATCTAGAAAATCATTTAAATTATTTAACAACAACAACACCAAACCATCACCACACTCTCGTGTCTAACTCTAGTGTCTCTTCCTCTATTCATATAACAGATATGAGTTATATATGAAAATATGTATAGATTACAACCAAAAAAAATTATACAACATGGTATAGTTACACATATGTCCATTACTCTCATATCAGTTTAAATGGAGGAATATATCTTTGTTGGTTTATTATTCTAATGAATATTTTAGACTGTCAGATTTTAACCAAAAAAAAAACTTTTCCCGTATCTTCCTCCATTCTCTTAAGAAAAGAAAGGAGAGGGGGGGGGGCTATCTAAATTTATCTGGTTGTACATTCCCACAAATAGTGATATTTCATGTT
Source organism: Arrhopalites spinosus (assembly GCA_034700945.1). Classification (NCBI taxonomy): domain Eukaryota; kingdom Metazoa; phylum Arthropoda; class Collembola; order Symphypleona; family Arrhopalitidae; genus Arrhopalites; species Arrhopalites spinosus. The sequence continues at coordinate 18,527 of JAQIVZ010001002.1, read as the reverse complement.
AAGAAATGAACATGGTCAAAAATTCTCTCTCCATACAATGTACACATACATTACATGTCAAACGTCAAAACCAATTCAGACATTGGGCAGTTAAACAGAGAGAGAGAGACAAACATCATAGTTTGTATTTTTGGGTTTTTTTCTAATGGTTTTTACTTTAAGAGAGAGAGAGAAAGTTTATAAAAAGGTTTTAGTCACTCTTCCCCCCCCCAATATTTGACGGCATGCAAAAAGGGGGTGGGGGGAATTTTCAGAGGTGGAATGAATATTGGATATGGAACATGGGGATGGGTTATTGGCCATATATGAAAGGTTCTAAACACTTTCTAGATAAACAGAAAAAAGGGAGCGTAATTGTTATTGGTTTTTTTTCTCTCTCTTCGTCTCTCTCTCACCTGACTCTCTTGCGCGAGACAGGAGAGAACATTTACAATAATTTTATCCCCTTTTGTACCTCATAACAGTTCATGTACCTGTCTATGCTCTACTTTGTTCTTATATGTCACTGCTCAACCATGAAATTGAGCCAATTTTTATATTTTCTAGCTTCCCCCCCCCCTTCCTCCCTCTCTCTCTCTCTGCAATTTTTTATTCTTAATATTTTTATATAAATATTACGCCAGTTTAAAAAATTGATATTTGACATAAAATCCATTTAAAAATTAGTATTCAAGTTAATTAGCCAAACTAAAATTTTAGTTTTGACTGGCTTCATCATGTGACACATTTGATAAATAAAATTACGTAATTTCTCGACGTTGACACATGAAAGAAAGAGAGAGAGAGGGGGGAGGGGGATAATGCATGAGAAGAGAAGGGTAAATACAAACTAAAGAGTAAAGACATTTGAGGTACATTTAAAAGAAAGACAAGAAGAGAGGGGGGAGTTGATAATAAGACTGAAGACAGTCAAGTATAATAATATAAAATATATAATATTTGTGTAGCAAGAAAATTGTGGCAGGAAAAAGCAACCAAGCTCCTTCAATGTCACTTGAGCCTTTGATAGTTTTGTCATAACGAGCTAATTTTATGTATACCAGACACAGACAGAGTAAACTTGAGTGTAGTTAGGTAAAAGTATAGCACAAAATAGAGAGAGAGAGAATATCCTTATCAATCACATAAACTAACTCATCGTTTGTGATGGGATAAAAGTATTACATATATAAGTAAAATGGAGGTATAGGAGGGGGAAGTGGAGCCAGAGATATAATTCTCCTAGCAATTCTCTCCTTGTCAACGAGACAATTACTGAGAGGGGGGACTTATTTCTACGAGTTCTATCTGTACGTCGATATTCATTAGTCTCATTGAATGTCATTCATTTTCTACGCCGTATTTATTTTCCCATTTTCATCCCTCAAAAGTTTCTTGACTTTTGGACTCCACTCTCTTGTCATACTCTCTCGTACAATACACGCCACTCTCGTCCTACCTACCGTCTATTGGTAGCCACTAGCTACACATGTTGGCAAATGACTCGAGAGTCGAGTGAGTACACAAAAATATGTCCCCCCTCTCTCTCTCTCTCTTCTTGAGCAATGCTCATAAATTGAGTAATCGTAGCCATTCAAGTCCAATTTATTGAATTTTACCTTTAGCTGTAATTAAACTACCTCCATTGTTGTCCACTATTTAATGTACAATTTATTAACTTGTACTTTGTACAATTATAGTCAATTCAATGATTTTTTGTGGTTGTTCAAGTGTAGGAAGAAAATGAGACAAAATAAAAAGAAAATAATTTTAACACGATACAATTTATATGTAAGGAAGGTACATAATCGATAATAGACAAAAAATTGATGTGTCCATTTGACTTTGAAAATAGAGAAAAAAACATGCAATCATGCAATCATGGAATGAGGGATACCTCGGCGTATAAAATGGAGACAAGAAAAAGTAAAATTGTGGACGAATGCGGATGGATGAAAATCTATGTTTTATCCCCATGTCTCCCTTTCTCCCATCCAATTGGATGTAAACCAATAAGCACGTATGACATTTGTATCCATGTCGTGACACAGTCATATATAATATATACATTTTCATATGTACATTCTCTCTCTCTCTCCTTCCCACCACTTTCTCTCTCTCTCTCTCTCTTTAGTTGGTTGGCTTGGGTTTGGGAGTGTAGAGAGATCCGACAAAGCTTGGCCATAAATTTCCTCGTAGAATCAATTCCGCATGCTGTATGCTCTCTCCTGATATTTTACCATTCCCTGGTTTTCTCCCAGTACACAGCACAACATGGGGAAAAGATGCTTCATTGTATTGGTGAACGGACGGAAGGAAAAGTGGAAGAGTAATCATGAAATAGCTCAACTAGCTTAGTTTTCTAGCTCACAGAGAGAAAACCCATATAAAAAAACCTAGTCTTTATATAAAATATACACTCTATTAGTATTATGGTACACTCTCCCAACTTTCACATTCCTTTCCCTCCATTTCCATATCCATACAAGCCTTTGTTTTGTACAGACAAAACATTGGCAGAGAGAGAGAGTGAGATAGAAAATAAAAAAAAGAGGAATTTTTGTAAATGGCGATAGTGGTTGGTTGCTAACTGCAACAAAGAGCCCCTAATCAAAAAATCTACATGGTTGTTTCTTCGCCATCACTTTACTTCCACTTGAAGCTCCAACTTTCTCCAGTTGAGAGAGAGGAGCTTCCACTTTCTCCAAGCGTATCAGTGAAGAAAGGACAGAGACATAAGAAAGAAAGGGAAAGAGAGAGAAAGGGAAAGGGAGAGATAGAGAAGGGTGGTGAAAGTTTCATGAAGAGTCCATTAGATAGTCAAGACAATGTTGTAGTTTGTACTGTGGGTGGGCTGTATTTATATTTAATTTATATTTATACATACACACACACACACATCCATTATACATATTACTTACCATAGACATTACACTTGAGAAGGCCCACACTGTCTAGAAGGATACAGTCTCAACAAAAACTCAACTCTCCAAAACCCAGCACGTGCAGAGAAAGTTTTTGGCCACAATTTTCTCATGCTATGATGAGACATTGTTGTTTGACTCTGTCAAATATAAAATGTGATACTTATGCGCATATTTTATCTCATCCGTTCCCCCCTCCCCCTCCTCCTTTCTACTTTCTCTCTTGTTTCTATTTGCAAAGTAGAAAAATACCAAGCGTTCAACTTGGCACAAGTTAAATGAATTTCAAGTCTCTTTCTTTTTCTATCTCAAGTAAATTCTCTTCTTTTTTTCTTGAGGATTGAGGAGGTGGGTTGGCTAGTGAATTTTAACATGGTTATATTCGTATAATGGTCTATGATTCAAAAAAGGATGACGAGTTAGCGACGGCGCCAACGGGGAATGGATAATTCTCTGCATCAATGCTTCACTTAGATGGCATCAAGGATTACAGCTCTCGCGGTCTCTCTCTCTCTCTCAACTTTCTCTATATAAAATCCCCCCTCATCCCCTCCTTTCTCTTTTTTCACATTTTCATACTCCTCCAGACACGTACGGGAAGGACAGAAGGAGGGGGAAGGGGAGATAAGAATCAACTCTCATGAACTCAACTTGACTCTGTCATATTTTTCCTTTTTGGAATGAGAGAGAGAGAGAAAGCGGAAGGTTATGAGAGAGACTGGGAAACATGATTGACAATGGGTTGAATGTCAACAGAAAATTAATCGCTAAAGGGAAATAAACATTGTAGAGTCGTCTTTTTGAAGTGGAAGGTAACAGAAAGAGAATCAAGTGAAGAGGGACGTTATCATGTCGACAAGAGGGAATGGTTAATTTTATTGAGTATATGTATCATGGCCAAAATACTTTCTCTCTTTTTTTGTGAATCATCATCATCCTCATATTAGTTCTATTAGACAGAATGGGAAGAGTCTATATATATATTTCCTAGACCATTTTATAGACACATATAAAATGAACTGAGAGTCGTAATGGACATGCAAAATCAATTTTACGATCAAAGCACAGGCCAATGCACTAAATTTCCCTTGGTGGGGAGGAGGCTTTTATATTCTACTTGTATGTACTCCTATGGCTCCTTTTTTTTGAGAGAAAGTTTAAATGTTGTCATGATGAGCTTTTACTCTAGAGGAGGGGTCAATCCCCCGTTGAGTTCCTCCCTAAGTTGGCTCAAAAGAGTTGGGAATGGACCAAAGGGTAAACATTGAATACCTTATTAAACTCATAATTAAATAATGACGGACGATTATAGTTGTGGCAGAGGCACTCAACTTTCTTCTTTTTATATTTTATCCACAAAATTCTAACGAGATGACCGCTTGTCATCTACAGTCTACTGTACACACATTTTTTTAGGGACTTTCACCCTACTTTTTATGGTGAACATTAAAAGACTTTCTCTTTTTTATTTTTTGGCTGGGGTGAAAGTGTATGTAGTGCTCGAATGAATAAAAACAATTAGAGAAAACATTGTCAATAATCTACCGTTTATTGTTCAAACTCTTTATTATTTTCTCTCTCTCTCTCTCTTCTCTCTGTGGTGGTGCACATATGCTTTTATACATATTAGTTTTGTACGCTCCATGTATTTTTATTCTCCAAGTTTTTCCATGCGTTTCATACAAAAAAATCTTTTTGATAAATTTCGTAGGGAGAAGGGGAGGAGGAAGACTTGAAGTCTTTATTTTTTTGTCAAAGAATTACAAATGGTGATTCAAGTGAAACGAAGAAATTCTCATCTGACTATACATGAGGGAGTTAGAGAGAGAGAGAGAGAGAGAGTTTATTTAAGAGAGTATAAAGAAATCTAAATTTTGTATAAATTCAAAACTCCTTGAAAAAACATTTCAATCTCAAAGAGAGAAAGCTGACTTTCTAAATCATTTGAATGTATCCGCATATTTTAATATTACGTATCTTGTAAGACTAGCCTTAAGTCATTCTACGATGCCAAAAAACCTATGTATGTACACCAAGCATGCTTTAACAACTCTGTTCGATTTTTAGACTGATAAATTATATTATGTACATACACACATCTTCCATCCACGTCTCTATAGGTAATCCCAATTTTTCTCTCTCCTTGCACATTTTGGGGAGGGACACATGTAAAAAATTTGCTTTTCATTTGACGCCACTTTCACTTTTCTCTCAATTTCAGTAGGAGTTCAGTGTCATGAAAAAAAAATGTTTTTTTACGAGGTCATACACTTTGCCCTTATAAAACATTTTTTTTGCACATTTATTTGACTGTATCTACATATAAATTTAATGTATAATTTAGTTTTTAAGATTGTAAAACTCACTATAAATTTAGTGTGTCCCTTAGGTATCCCCTATTTGCACCAAGGGGTTGGGATAGATTGTAGATGAATGAGAATATTTTTTACATGATTATGTTGATGGAGTTTGTAGTTGATGTGTGCGTGTGTGTGTTTTGGAACTTGATCAATGGTTCCTCACAAGTTTGAACGGGGAAAAACACTTTGTGATCTCCACTCATCCATCTCGTTGAAGCAAGAAAGTTTATAAAAGATGTAACAAATTTTTACGTGATTTCATTTTCGTCTCCTCCCTCCCTCTTCCCCTCCCCCCCCCCCCCCAGTCTGGTATAAGCGTAGAGTTTGTATGTACAAAATGTTATTTCGGTTAAACGCCGATTCGCTCATCATTCCTCTCTGTGGAAGGCTTGAAAGATCAAAAAGGGAAGCATCAAAAGATAAAGTTGATCTCCTAGACGATTTCTAAATGCTCAAAGGAGAGAGAGAGAGGGAGAGGATTGAGTTGTGTCTTGTAAAATCCAGTCTCGTTGTATTCCCACTCCTCTCTATTATATCGTTCTTGTATTTAACTCAATGGATTCTACAAACTCAAGAGTCCCAAAAAACTTCATGTCTTCAAGCCAATATATAAGCTTTCCCAGTGTATTCATCTCTGGAGCTCTTGGCTCATGGTGAAACGATTAAAAGCTGTAAAGCTTTTTTCACTTTCTCTTTTTTTTTCTTTCTCATTAATTGTGACTCACTGCACTCAATTGTAGCCTCCTTTCTCCTCTTTTTATATAAAAAGTGTTTTGTATAATGAAAATTTTATGGAGAAATGTTTGGTCTGTAATTGGTGGATGAGACCGTACCCCCATAAAAAATAAAATTTTGAAGACCTCCGCACTTTTTACACCACACATCATTTCCTTGAATCCCTTGCTTTCTCTCCTTTCAAGAGGGAGAGTAAATAGAGGAGGAGGAGGAGGTGATTTAATTTGAGAATAAAAAAAAGAAGATGGGGGTTTCATATTAAATATTTAATACTTTTTTGTGTCTATCCCCTGACAATATTTATTATGTATAGAATGTTTATCTCACTTGACACAGGGAGAAAAAAGAGATGCTGACTAGTCCCATAAAAATCTTGCATCTTATTTCCCCTACTTCCATCTCCTCTCATCATTAGAGAAAGAAAGGAGGGCTCAGGTTGAAGACTGTGCTTTAGTTGAAATTTAGTTTAAAAAAAGATGGGTAAAATTTTTTTTTTGTATTTTGTATGTTAGAGTTAGACATCTCCGTAGTTTTTTTGCTATAGGTCATCTAATAAATCTATAGGGAATTTTTCTATAGAGAGAGAGACGCCAATAAAGATGAAAATAATATTCTACTCAATTCCCTCCCTGTCTCCCCATTTCCCTATTCTAGTAAATGTATAGATGAAGCCAAGATGGCAAGATGGGGAGCTGGGAGCTGGGAGGGAACAAAAGATGTAGATAATGATGCAATATTCAACCCCATGGAAAGTCAGTCTTGTTCCTTTGTTGCCTCTCTCTCTCTCTCTCTCTCTCTCTCTTGACTAACTACTCTCAACTTCTTTAACTTGTCTCACATACAGGGAAACTCTTTTAGTGTCTTCCTCCTCCTCTTCTTTTTCTGCGTTGAATCTTACAAGAGGAGCCTCCAATTTCCTTAAATCAAGAGAGAGAGAGAGAGAGAACTCATCTGGGCCAACTTTCTTAAATAAACTGGACAGGTTTTTAAAGCCCAAGAGAAATAAAAAAAAACTTTTTATCTTGAGATTATGTTTAAAATAATTATAAATTTTATAATTTATTAATAATATCCTATTCATAGTGAATAATATCTATTCACTACAAAAAAATTATGTCTTGTTATTTTTGAAATGAAGATAATTGACTAAAAATAAACTGTGATGACCAAAGTCTCAATGGTACCATTAAAACTGGGTAATTTTGTTTGGCTCATTTGACAAAAGTTAATGTTGGGTTTAGTATTAACAAATACATATGTACATGTTATTGTAAACAAACAGGAGAGAGAGAGAAATGTTGTTAATTACAAATGAAGCTGAGGTGATGACTCTTTATTGTTTATGAATGTTGGTAATCCAATGCACAAAATTATCAAAATTTCTACTCCCTTAAAATTCTATCTCATCACAGACCAACTAGCAGAGTTTCATATGCAAAGATTAATCCTCTGTGTGGTATATATCTGTACTACCTGTTGTAAATTGTTGGGCTGTATCAGTAAAAGTAGTTTATTATCAATTAGAATGTATTTTTCAAGAGAAGTGAAAAGCTAGACTCTAACCAGTTCTTTCTAGTCATTAGTAGTTTTCCAAAGCTCGTTAAATGAACAAGAATTCATCATGATAGTAAAATTATCATACTACTCCTATTATAATGGTCAAAGTCTTCATGCAAAAAAAAAGGAAAAGTTTTTCTAGTTAGTAAAAATGAATGAGAAAATATTCTTTATTTTATACTAAATTTATTTTTAAAATCATGCACAAAAAAAAACTTCATGTGTCTGTGTCTTACAATGTAAAATATTATTTAAGAATGGAGAAACCATTTGAGGTTTTTTTTTATTATCAAGTATAATTAGATTCGTTAAAATATTTCGTTTTGCATAAAGATGTGCAAAATATATATATATATATTTTTTTTAAAAAGTACAAAGTAAAATCGTCATTTCCTCTGATTTTTTATTTTATTTCTGTTAAATAAAGGATTTAAATTTATTTGAGTTTTAAGAAAAACATTAATGGAGTCTATTTTTTGAGGAAAGGCCAGCTTGAATTTTTAGAAATTTTTATGTACATTAAATCTACTACATTTAGAAAGAGAGAGAGAAATGTGTTCCATTAATTATGTCATTTAAACTTAATGTGCGGTGTCCTCTGGTTCTCTTTTAAAAGAGGAGAAAAAAAGTTGATGATTTGATTAGAGAAAGCTTATTAACCACACAAAAAAAAGAGACGAGTCTGCAGAAGGGGCATGAGAGAGGGCATGAGATATTCAAAAGGAATTTTTGCATATTATATAATCCAATTTCATTTAATCACAAGCTTTTAATGGTTTTTTTTTCTCTCTCTTCTTTTCTTTCTAAAGTCCTTCATCAAACAACAACACTAACTTTTTTTTCTTTCTTTGAGATTTCTTTTTTTTTCTATTTTATTTCTCTATAGAAATACGGAGAAAATGAGATTTTCATTTTCTCTTTTGTAAAGATCCTCGTGTCTCCATTATTAAGGGAGAGAGAAGGGACACAAGGCTGCCTTTTATATTTTAATGGGATTGAGAAAAATTGAAAATGGTTATGGCTTTAGAATATAAATCCATGGAGAGCTACATACATAACATTTAGTTTGAAATAATAATAATGTACACAAAAAAATTATCTTGTGAGAGCAACGCGCGACGTAGTAAACACGTAAAAAGTTAGTTTAAACTTAATTAATCTGGATTAAATTCTTTGTATTTGTAATTGTACGTAGTAAAGTTTTTTTTTGAAAAAAACTATTTAATAAATTATCGTCACAAATGCAAGTGTGTACTTGTAAATTGAAGAGTTTACAAGTTGTAAAATGATTTAAAATTTTTTATTTATTTATTTATCAGTTTTTTTTCACTCAATTAAAAAATAAAGAGACGTCATTCTAAAAGCAAACAATTGTCTCGAGTGGTTTTTTGATAGACGTCAACAACAACAAAAATTAAGTGTCAACATAACAAACTGCCACCCCCTTGATGTAATGTACAATTTAATTTATTTTAACTAACTTGAATTAACGTTCAAAAAAATTGAGTGATCAAAAAGGGGGAGTAAATCTGTGCAACAATTTAATTATGGTTCATTAATTTATGTAATAAAAGAGAATCATTTCAAAAAATTGTTATGATTATTACAGCTCACACAACCATTAAATTGATCATGATTAAAAGTACAAAAAAATTGAATAGACTCTCTCTCTCTGTGTTAGTTTATGATTATGTGACATTATCAAAATGTTTAATTTATCGAGAGCTTCTACTGTAAATAAAGTATGGCATGCCAATAAAATTTGTCATCTTTCCTGAGTCTCTTGTTCCATTACTTCGTAAATTTATGACCCCACTTTTCACCCCTCCAAACTGAAAAAAACTCACCTCTTGGTCTCTTCCCATTTTTTTGTGTTTTATCCAAAAACAAATAACTTTTATAAATATTTGTTAAAGGTCAAAAACTCTCTCTCTCTCTTTCAAAAACTTTATTTTTTAACTTCCGCTTCTGTACAAATGTAGCTGTCATGACTTTTGTCATCTTTTCAAAACCACTCACCTTCCTCAATCACTCTCCTCCTTTTTATTTTGGAGTGAGGGAAAAAGATGAAACAAAAAATTGTTTTTTTGTGTTGTTGACATGAAACTTATAAAATATGTTTTTTTTGAAAAGGAAAATGTAGATTTTTATTTTAAATGATTTTTATTCTCATAAAATGTAAAATAAAATAAGCTCAAAAAAAACATCAAAGTCATTTTTAATTTATTTACTCCAGTAAAGTCAAAAAGGGAGTTGCAATGAGGAACGAATAAAGATTATCAAGGGAATTTAATAAAAAAAACAATATTAAATTTAAACTTAATTTATTGTTTTATAAATAATTCGTCCTTAGTTCATCTTGAAGAAATGAAATGTACGAATGCAACAAAATTAACATTTACGTCACACGTCAATAAAAATAAATGAAAAGAATAATTGTTTTTTAAATAAAGTGTTAATTATTAATATATGTAGACATTATGGTTCATGGGTTTATTTTTCTTGATTATTTTAATCTTTTTTGACGTCACAAAAATGAAGATAAAGAAAAGAATAATAATTACCTAAATATATTTTTTTGCATTTAAAATCTCACAACGAATCTTAACTTTTGACTGGTAAATTAATAATTCTATTTAAAAATAGTCAATAAAATAATTTACAAATAATTTCTCTACTCTTAATCTTCAATCTATTATCAAGTTTAATTCTAAAAGGGAGACAAATTGTAAAATTGTCATTCATGTTCCAAGACCTAATCTTTTGGATCAAGTTTTACATTTTGGCAACTTGATCTTAAATGTATAGCTAAAAAGGATATAATAATAGTACAAAATATATGTATAAAATACATTTTAACTCTTTAGGCAAAATTAGATAGTAATCTCTACACAATTTATATCCATGTAATCTCCTTTAACGATACACACAGAGAGAGAGAGAGACTACAGGGCAGGGATGGTGGTATGCTATTTATTACCCGTGCTAAAATTTGATCACATCATTTCATCCCATATAAAACAAGACCATTACTATAATACACGTAAAAATAGTCCCAGTCCACTCTCTTTCATAAATGTCCATGGTGAAAAAAAATTGACAGGACAAAAATTGGAGATTTTCCATCTCCATCAACAGACAAAAAACTGTCAAGTCTAACCAAGTGAATTAATCCACTAGTACCTTCCATGTACTAATATAAATATTGTATTTATATTATCCAATAGATTTATGCAATAATGAACAAAAGAGAAAATTGAATAAGATGATGCGTAAAAAAAATTTCGTATATTTCAATATTTTTATACACATATACAAATCCATGGTTGGATGCCAAATAGTGAGACTGGATGGATAACCTATGACAGAATTATAGAGAGAGAGGAAAAAAGGTTTTTATATTGTACGAAAAAAAAATCACAAATTGTTTTCGTACAACAACACAAACACAAGCCAACTATTTTTTTTATGGGTCTACGATGCATACCAATAAGGTTTTAAAATCTCAGGGGACTTTTTGTGTATGAATCTCCTCCATTTTTTCCCCTACTCTTTTGTGTCTCAGACTAAATAAACATGTAGAGAACAATACATCGGATGAGATACATCAATATAAGATGAGTGTAGAGTAGGTGAGTCTATACAAAATTCTTGTCCCGTGTGCACCAGAGAGAGAGAGAGAGAGAATATTTAGCATTTACGACAGGGGTTTGTCTGTAACAAGTTGGCCTTGGTTGGGTCATCAGCTAAAGGGCATTCTCGTCTCTCTCTCTCTCTCTCCATGAGCGATTTGTGACCACTTGACTACAACTATAGAGAATAGTATGATTAGCTATATGTATTCATTTTCATAGTCAGAAAGAACTAGTTTTTTTAATACTCTCTCTCTTCATATTTAAACTACGTGAGTGTATCAGTCATGTAGAAGGAGACTGATTCGCAAAAGGGGAAATTTTTTTGAATATAATTTTACACTGTACTTTACTATTATTAATAAGAATCCCCCTCCTCGTAAAATGTTATGTTTGGCTTCAGCTTTCATTCAATTTTAAATCCTCCAAGCTTGTATTAAATTTTTTTTTGTGTTTGGTCTTATAAAATTAATTTTTATATATATATAAATCCTACAATCAGTTCAAGTCAGATGAGGATGAAGGAACAAATTTTTGAGAGTGACCTTTTCCATCTTTTGACCTGGGTGTACCATACATTTTTTGAATTTATTTTTAGACATTCCCATTTTTTTTATTACTTTTTATAGAACTTAACTGTCTGAAACCGGATCATGAGTAATGAACGTTATCTTGCAGATTTTGTTGTACAAGGAAAAATAATTTTTTGTTTCTTTTTTATATTTTATATAAATTGATACCCTACAATAATTAATTAAATTGTGGAATTTTTTTATTTTAATGAATTTTAATTAATTTCAAAATTTTGACATGTAGTACAGTTTTTGAAGCGTTTTTCAAAATTGAGGTGATATTTTTCTAAGAATCAATTTAGAGAAACGGTTTTAGAAAACCCCGAAAAAGACACTTTGAGGGGCCTCTAAGAAAAAGAAGCGCAATCGCATTGAAGAATCTAATGTTTGAGAAAGCTCAGTGTCCATTTCCGGAACCTCACTCCATGTGTAGAGTCCTAGTAACACCCAAAAATTTTCTCCTCCCCGGAAGAGGAAGAGGAATAGAGAGAAGAGTGGGTTTGAGTGAAAATAAAAGAGAAAATTCAATGTAAAAAAAATATTTTTATCGTTTCCTTTGTAAAATCAATTTTTCTATTGAATATCATGATAAATAATTAAAAATATTTTTAGCTGAGAAGAAGACAAGAAGGTTTAGTGGTTAGAAGAAGATGAAGAAGAAGAGGATAATAGGCATGACGGTCTTTTATACTTTCATTTTATGCAAAAGAAAGGTCAGCACATGTTGAGTATGGGATACATGTTAAATATGAATATTAACTACTTTGTCATTTTTTTCCTATCTTTGTTCTCTGAACAAAACATGTTTTTGTATAAATTATTTTTCATCTCTTGTTCATGTTCACCACATCAAAATAACTATTTTAAATATCGTCAAAAGAAGCTTGTCTTGGCTTTAGTCTCACCATCAGTCAACTTGTAGCTTCATTTTTCTACTCTAACTAGAGTTCAAACTTAAATTTACATAAAATATCTTCATCTTCATCCAAATTAAACACTTTCATTGTTAAATTCAAAAATTTCCTTTCAAAAGTTTAAATTAAAGTCTTAAAATTTTTAAAAAAATTAGCATATTAGCATCAGCAAATTTTATTTGATAAATATCAATTCTTCAAATGGAAATTAAATATCTTAACTATAATCTTTATCTAGGCCAAATTCTTAGAAGTACAGAAGTGTACTTACAAAATATCCAAAAAGAAACTAGAGACTGTTCGTGTAATTTGATTAAAATTTATAATTAGAAAAGATAATGTAAAAAAAATTCTTCTCCAATTACCAGTTATAAATATAAAGTCAGTTATTTGTTATGAAAAGTTTATTTTTTTTGTCTAACGTCCGATATGACACAGACACTTATCAGTAAATTTTGACTCTTGAATAAATTTTTTTCCAAGTCAAATACAAATAGATAATCCCAGTCTCATAACATTATAAACTATTTACGAGGAGTGAGAGGATTTATGACAAGATTTTTGAGAGTCAACATTTGACGTTTGACTTTGGATTGAAACAAGAAGGAAAAAAAATAAATATTTTATCAGTTATTCATTTATATGTCGGCTTTATAAAGTACATAACAAACATAATATGTATACATATATGTATAAATCTAAAGAGTGCACATTTACTAAATATTCACATATATAAAAATTATTATTTTTCTCAATATCTGGCCAAGTCCATCACTCCCTTTAACCTCTAACTTTGTGGTTCTGCTCTTGATTAAAAAAATGACACAAAGTCATAAATTCAACATTTTTTTCCCATTCGTCGTCCTTGTTATTGAACGTGTAAAAATAAACTCTGTAACTGAGAAACTGGGAGAGAGAGGGGGAGAATGATTATAATTTTAATTATAGTTAGCAAGTACTAAAAAGAATGTGTAATATGAGTTCATGGATATATGACATAATGAGAGAGAGAGAGAGGAATAAAGTTCAGTATTTGTATTAAATGATGGTTGATGATATATCCAATGAGGGTTTATTTCTATCCATGGAATATAATGAAATATAATAAGTTCATTGGCCCATGGGTTGTCAGTCATCAAAGTACTGACAACTGGCAAATAAGCAAAGCCAGGCCCCAGCCCCCCTCTTCGTATTATGATTTGAAGGGTAGGAGCTCTGATGAAAATAATACGAGTATAGAATTCCCATTAACATATCTCCATTATCAAATTGACTATCATTATAATACACCAATTCATATCTCTACACATAAAGACTCAAATAAAAAAAATTCCTGCCTCTATACTTACACACAAAATATTATAATATTCCGTTTGAGGATATAATTCTCCTCGTACTATCAAAAGAAAATTGAGCTGGAAAATGCACAATCATGGAGAGGGAAGTTTTCTATAGGAAATTAGAAGGGTAATGTCATCCAAAAAATTTATTTTATAAGAAGAACGTAATATTCAATCTCTCTCTCTCTCTTTCTTTATTAATTCTTATAATACTTTTTTCAAGCAATTGACTATTTAACATGGATTCTTCACTCTATTTATTTTAACATGAGCAAATTTTCTCTCTCGACTGTAAAAAACAGAGAGAGAGAGAGAGAGAGAGAGAGAGAGAGAGGGGAGACAAATCTTAGGGTGAGGTGGGGGGGGGGGGGGGTTTTGGTGTTTAACATTTAACACTTGGTGTAAAATTATATTGAATTTATTAATACCAAGGTCTACATTCAACACAATGACTCTTTAATAAATTTTAGTCAAATGAGTTTCAAACAAATGTATTTTTTATGCTCACTAGTTTAGTTTTACCTCATCAAATTTCAACTTTTTACCATATTCATTAGGGTTCTCTGTCCTCCTCTTCTTCTTCTTCTTGTTCAAGAGAATGAGAATTTTTTATGTGTGATCTGTATTGTAATATTCCCTTCCATAACTATTTTAAATTTTTATTCTCTCCTGTTGCTCAAAAATTTTCCTTTCGAAGGGTCCATTTTGTCTTGTTGTTTAAGAACTTTAAAAAATTAAATAAGTAATGTAAAAAGATACCACAAATTTGAGTGAATTTTAAATAAAAAAAATAGTGGGGATTTGTAAAAATGACAAGAAAGGATTTCTTTTGTTGAAAAGAGAGAGAGAAAATATTAGCATGTTGAAATTGAATGAGAAGAAAGATGTAAAAGATATATAAGAAAAAAAGAAAAGATGGAGATGATGGGGTTGTATTGCAAAATTATAAATGGAGGAGAGATTTGAATAGAGAGACTCGTTTTCATAATTCACTTATTGTTCCATAAGACTTTTAATTAGATTCCTCTCTCTCTCTTTGAAAGTGGAAGGAGGATCAAGTGAAGGAGTAAAATATAGGGCAAAAGAGAAAAAAAAGTTGACTATAATATAATAAGGAAGTTTCATATATAAAATTTTTTTATTTTTCAGCATATCAGATTGTGTCCCATATCTCCCGTACAAAAAACATCATCTCCACATTTTGGCCACATCTCCGCCAATCTAGCACAGTACAACTTACAAGTTTGTAGGAAAAGAAGAGAGAGAGAGATACTATTTAGGGCAGATAGAAAAAATAATCGAGAAAACTAGAAGGGAAGCTTCATTAGGAAACACAAGAAAAGAAAATCATGGGATATATAGTTACTGGTCTGACAGATAAAATTGCCTTCGTTTAAATTCTTTAATAGCTAAACTCATCTTCTTCATACAAAATAGTGGCAGCTCTCTAATTCCATCTCTCTCATTTACTTTGCCCTATGAAAAACAAAAGATTATTTTGTACAAAATGAACATATCTATTTTTTTCTCTTCTTAGTCTTGAAAAATATCACAAAAAAACAGCTTCCACGTTTTTTTCCTCCTGTCTCTCATTTTTTTGTACCAAGACAGAGAGAGAGAGAGGGAGGGCAGGGATGGGGGGTTAAAATAACGGGTATTAGAGGGAGAGTGATTAATTCTTTTATGGTGTTTGATTACTTACGAGGAGATGGATGTCAGTTTATTATAACTTGTGTGTGTGTGTGTAATATTTTAAACATTATTCTTATTATCAATTTTTCCTCCCTTGTCATGTCATGATCTATTTCCATCCAAAACCTTATTTTTTCTGTGACTTGTAAGAAGCTTGTCGAGAGAAAAAAAGTGAAAACTTGGTTATATTTTTTTTATTATTTCTCAATTTTTGATCCATGAAAAATGTACAGGTCTCCACTTGCTCTTGTCGAGATTGTGTAGCTTTTTTGGCCATGCCAGGAAGGAGAAAAATAAAATTAGACGTCCACGTGTTTTATGTACATGGTTGACTTGACATGAAAATAAAGAGTGGCACGTTGCGGCTTGTTAAAAGAGAGAGAGAAAAAAAAGAGTCAAGAAGCAAGACAAATCGATTCAACTTGTAATTTTCTTTTGCTAATAGTTAGCACTCTATTTGAACAAACTAAAGAGAGTAAAAAGGTCGTTCACTAAATTACTTTCACTCGGTATTTCCGCCATACATAATATACTTGTAATATTCTGCAGAGAGAGAGAGAGATGAGTTTAGTAATCATTTAAACCATTTAAAAATAATTATGTAAATAAAAAAAATTTCTATTATAAATAGAATTCATAATGAAAATTAATAAAAAATTAACCACAAATAAAAAATTAATAATAAACTTGTCACATGTCCTACACTCTTGTTTATTGACTTGTTAATGTCAACAACAAGACAAAGTCTCTTGTTTTTTTTGTCATGTTTACGTCAAACTTTTTCAATATAATATTTATCAAACGACAATACAGATACAAAAAAAACTTACTAGAAAAAATAGATTCTTTTGAATCTTTAAAAAGTAAGATTCATTTGTCGTTAGTCTTTTTGTGTTTACGTCGATATGACAAAACACATGTCTAAACTACAAATAAAAAAATATATAGGGCAGTATATTGTGTTACCAATTTCTTCCTTTTTTTAAAAAAAAGATTACAAATAAAACTTTTGCTATTCTTCCCACCATGGCCATGGTAGAGTTGAAGATGAAAGAAATGAGGATGGGAAAAGAAGGAAAGGGAACTCGGAAGAGGTTCGTGAACTCTATCCTTTACACAACTTGTAATGTTATAATACATAAGGAGTAAATGTTTGTTGAATTTAAAGTCTTGTGGGTTGATGCTGATGAGCCGTAAGAAGATGAAATGCACAATGTTCTATTATGCACCTCATTGGACTCTCTCTCTCTCTGTGTCTGTTGTAGTATAAATTATACATGGAAAAAGGCACACAAAGTTTTGCTCCCATCTTGAGAGTAAAGTGACTGTGCTATAAGAGAGATATTACAGTGGTTTGGAGAGTAAGAGAGTCCTCATCCATGGGCCATGGCCCCATCATAAATTCGAGGACAACCAAAAAGAAGTAGAAGACCAAGTCATGATGCTCACTCTAAAATTCTTGTTTATAGTCATGCCCTCATGGTTATACATCCTATTCCATCCCTATGAATGATAATGATATTGTGCATTTTAATACATTTACAGTCCCAAAAAAACTTGCCGTACACTCATATCCTCCTTACCTATATATCCAGTTGTACAGTGTGTACAGTGTACAAATACCGGCAAAAACTGCTTAGTGCTTATACATGTGGAATACTGGCATGGAGTCCGTACCTCTGTGTTTTTGTGTGTCTGTCTCTGTAGAGAGAGACAAGGGGGAGGGGTATAGAGCAGTGATGGCTGTACAGATACAGACAGTTTTTTGTACCAATGATATCTATTATAAAATGTTACTTTTGCTTACTTTCCGCGTGTCTCTCTCCTACTCCCCTACATATCTCTCCACGAGGATCACATGGGGAGGACTCCAGAGTTTCAGCAAGAACAAAACTTGGACTAGCCGACTACACTTTTTTGGTATAGAGAGAGACAGGGAGCATAGTTTATCTCTGTTTGGTGTAGGTATACAAAAAGTATATCTGTAGATGTACAATATATAGAAAAGAGAAGTGGCTTCCCTCTTTTCTCTCAACTCCTCATTCGTGGTGTGATCTTCTCTCAGCTCACTTCTTCCGTTCGGCTCCCTTCTTCTTCCTATCATCATCAACATCATCGTACCCCCCTCCTCCTCCGTGTTTTTATTTTTCTGGCTTGAAAAAATAGTATCCAGTTTTTTTTATTATATTGTCCCAAACAACAAATCATCACTTGCCCCCCTTCGGGTTTGTCCCCCCCCCCTTGTTTTCTTGTTCATCTCTCTCCACAGTGGTGGGGTTTTTTTTGAAAGCCTGATGAGAGTGTGTGTATGTTTGTGAGTGTATAGAGAGTTTTCAGTGTTTTTTTGTGTTTTGGTGTCCATTCGTTGATTGACAAAGTCACTTCCGCCGTCAAACGTCAGAAAAAAGAGGGTCCAAATAATTAAACACGAGGAAAGATAACAACAAAAAATTTGTGCTTCCTTTATTTTTCTTTTAACGAGAGACAACATTAAAATAAGAGGATAGGTAAGAAATTAGATGAAGGAGAAATCAACATATTGGGGAAAATGAAATTCAAAGAGAAAATAAAAAAAAATCATCTCATCTTGTAATATGAGACTGACACACAAGCCCTTTAAAAAAATTTGTAAAGACGATTTTTATTGTATTTTGTCTCTAATTTTTAGAAATTCAACCAAAAATATTATTCTTATTTTTATAAAAGATTTGGTTGTGGAACAAGTTGACACAGTAAGCTAAATTGATAGGGGAGATGTAGGTAAAAATCCCCACTTGGAGTTTTCGCTTGTGGAAGAAAGCCATTGATATTATCAATGTTGG
>JAQIVZ010001001.1:0-43290 GCA_034700945.1 Arrhopalites spinosus | reverse complement strand
CCATTGAATATGCATATGTGTCCTGAAACCCTTTGCTTTTCAAAGGGAGCATCTCATGCCATTGCATATACATGTGTGTCCTGAAACTGTGTACTGAAACCTTTTCATTGGCTGAGCCGTGGGGGAAATTTTCTTATGCCCCAGCATACAAGTTGTCTTATCTTTTAGTATGATCCCTGTCTTCAACTTATCAACTTAGAGTGGAAGCATATGTAGTCTTGATAGGTTGTGTGTGGTGGTAGCTATTATTCTTCTAGAAATAAGCTCCTCTTCTTCTCCCTCCTTTTTTTTGTCATCCTCATATTTTCTACTCCTCATACTCTCCACTCTTTACTTTCTTATAAGTCTTTCAACCAAAATATAAATATTATCAAAATTAAACCCAGTCCTTGTCTTTTTTCCTTTTTTCCCATTTTTTTGTGCTAACTCTAATTTTCCCAGTTTTTGTAATCCTTTTTTCAATCTTGAGACGAATTTTTAAAATTAAGTTTTTCTCAATTGCCACCACTACACGATTTACAGAAGAGAGAGTTATGGGTGACTTGGTTTTTTTATGGGGGAGAAAGAAAGTTTGAAAGTGTAGGAAAACTGATAAAGCTATCAGTTTACTTACTCTTGCGGTTAATTCTTAAAACCTGTTAATAGCCCCAGTTGCTGTCTCTATTTATCATTCTCTAAAAGCATCCATCCATCCTTCTCCATGCTTAAATAATAAAATACAAATATCCATGTGTGTCCTTCCTATGTTATGTATTATAAATATTTTACAGATTAGTTTGTTAAAAAAAGGATAATATATTTTGTATGATCAACTGTGAGCCTCAAGCTTAAAATCCTGAAAGGAGATCATTGAAAATTGAGAATAAAATGAATCCTCTCATTTTGAGAGAGAGAGAGAGAGAATAAAATCTATTTTTCCTTTAAAAATCTCCATCATTTATCTCCATTTTATTTGGCTAAGAGTACATATTTACATGCTACATATAAGGGACTTATTTATTATTGTTATTTAACAAATCAAAGAATTAAAGTGGTCCTCAAAGTACCTTGAAGAGCCTCTTTATTTTGATTATCAATTTTAATACTTATCCGGATTGGAACTTAAACGAAAAAATTAATTTTAAAAATACAAGAAGTACATTTGTAAAATTGTACAATACAAATTTTGAAAAACTGGAATTTTGGGATCTTGAAAATAATGAGGAAAAACATATTGAAAAAAATATTTCCGGGGGAATTTTTAACTCTAGTGAAAAATCTTTATGGCTAAGTTTTAAATTATAGAGAAAAGACTCGAGGGAAATGGAATCATCTCCAAAAATACAGGATTGGGGTTAGGCAATTGCGTTGGTTAAAAATAATGAATGCATTTTGTGCAAATAAGCATGAACTTGACTCACAGTGGCGGCTGGAAATTGTTTGGCTTTGAGAGAGAGAGAGGGGGGGAAAAACCATGGACAATATTAGCTCATACTTCATATTTTGTGCTTCACGCTCATTATATAAATTCTAATAAGGGGTAATAAGCGTCCAGAGACTAGACAATGAACAGACCAAAGTACCTTACACAATCCACACACTGTGTCTGTGTGTAGCACACACTGTAATACAGTTGCATGGAGAAAAGGGACAAAATTGTATAGGATACAGAATATTTAGTTTCACTTTACCATGATAAATCGTCCTGTGTATGCACAAGAATAAAAAACATGATCAATGAAACTGCATGTGCTACATGTAGCAAAAAAACTGGAAAGAGATAAAAAAAACTCAACAATGTAGAATTCAGAATGCAGTGGCAGTGGCAATGGCAGTTAGGGACAGAATGCAGTCTGCAGATTGTAATTCGTAATAGAACTCGGGTTGAAGCACTCATCTCGATTCTTCATCATGTGTGTACATTTATTTGACTTCCCCCTTTTCCTCATAATTTAGATAATGGCAATGCTGGCAATGTCCATGAGTAGGGGTCCCCATAGAAAAAGCACCGAGCCTCCCAATTCCATGGGCACAGACTTTGAGATTGAGCTAATAGATAATAATGTGATATTATCCCTTTTGTATGTACATTGTGCGGAACATAAAATGCAGAGACAATTGTCTGCCACCTTGATGCAGAATGCAGACGTTGAGAGTTTTATTCATTTAAATGAATCTCCCTCTCTCCAGCTTGTCTTCCACTTGTACGTGTATAATTTTGGAGAGTCTAATTCATCTTTGTCATTAGCACTATACATTATTCATTGTCATTCATGATCATGATGCAATTGCAGATTTGTTGTCAATCGAATAAATTTCTTTGGTGAATCCAACAATACATTGTACATAACACACAATTTCTCCTTTTGTTTGATAGTGACGATAGGGATGGGAAAGATGTGATTTTGAATAGGAATTATTTTATCTTTATCTACAGATACGAGTTAGTTGTATCCATATGGTCATTTGTATGTATGCCATATGCTATGGATTTGTGTATGCATAATATATGGAGGGAAAAAAAAGTAGTCGAGTATCTAATCTCATGTAAATTTTTACGAGAGATTTTACAAAGCAAATGACACTGTTCACAGTCCATTACATGCTATACGCTTCAACTCTTTGGTATTCTACACTCTACATATTTTATGAATCAAGTTCCTCCCATGACAGACCCTTCTCCCCTCTCTCTCTTCCTCTCTCCGTCTTTTTCATCTTCTTGACTCTCCTCTCTCTCTCTTTGTGAAGGACGAGGAAAGAAAAAGTGTCGACTCGACACTTGCCCATGGCTTATATGGACAAATGGTGGAGCTGGAGGAGACCAAATAAGAATAAGACAAAAAGAAGAAGAAGAAGATAAGAGACCACATTCACATCATCATATAAAACACAAAGGGAGAGATAGACAATACAAGAATTAAAAGGACTAAAGGTAAAAAAGTCAAAAGTATCAAAGATCAAGATAAGCGAGAGTGAGTTTTCAAGGACCTTCAAAACCTCAATCTCATGGAGAGGAAGAGTAAGAGATAGAGATGGAGATTCGTGACGGATTTGACGGAGAAAAATATAAGAATGGGAGGGTAGAGATTCTCTCTTGTACTTTCGCTCAACTTGCAAATGCACACAGAGTCCGCGTATCCGTCGTTCCTAATGTTTGGTAAGACGACAAAGGAGATTGATCTATGCTATTCCACGCGGCATTTCACACTTTAACAGGAGACGGACCAGAAGATCGACTCAAAAGAGAAAAGAGGGAAAAAGGGATGGGGGAAGTCGGAGCTAAAAACTGGAGTTCCCTTAGTTCACTTCATTTAGCCATACATACTGACTACCAGGGTTGGATAACTCCCTTTGGTTGAGAGTTGGTAACTAAATGTAATTGATGGGCTGTGCAGTGTACAGTAATGCATAAAAATTCTCGTATGAGTCGTATCCTTGTCACTAACTCCCATCCATTCCATCCATAAGTAAAAGTAAATGCTCTCTCTCTCTCTAGACAAATACACACATCATAGACTTGCTATATAGACAACTCCATGTACTTTTACTTGTACACAATACTCAAAATTGTTCCATGATTATGTGTCTACAGCCCTAGACATGTGTACTAGCACAAGCCTCTCTTTTTTTCTTCACCGTCTTTACTTCAACTACAACAACAACTTCACAACAAGTTTAGTTTTTTTTCGCACTCACATTTTTCTCCATTTTTTTCATTTTCTCTCTCTCTCGTTTTTTGAGTTTTTTTTCCTATTTAAACTTTATTATAGATATCCACAAGTCTTTGTAGACATAACGTAAGTCGTAGTCGTAGAGATGGTTGTTGAGAGAGAGGGGCTATGAGCATGCAATTGTAAGGGCTTATTTTATTTCTATCTCTTTCAACCTTATTACATTGCATAAACTAAAAAAGATTTTTTTTCTCTTCTCAACACGCTTTTTCATTTTCCTTCACCTCCTCCTCCTTTATATACTTAACCTGCTATTCTTTTTCGTCATCTTCTTTTTTCTTTCTCGGGAGTTTTCTTACATTTTTTTCATTCTGAATTTCCCTTCTCACTTTACATGCCCTCGTACATTCTTTGGTATTTTTGTGTGTGTGTGTGTGTCTACATTCTGAATTTTTTTTTGTCGGGTTGAAGGCACACGCACAAATGTCCTAGTCAAATTAAAGCTATACCCGTTATTATCAACATCAACACCATCAAATTCACTTCATTTTATAAATTCTCAGCCAAAATTACACATGCAATGAAATTGCGCAGTACAATTCAATCTTCTCTCTCTATTTTCTGCTCCATGATTTCATCTCGAGAGAAATTTTCTCTCTCTCTCTCTCTGTAGATGATTATTATTATTACCACCATGCTCTCAGTCCATTTTCATGACAATTTTTTTATCCTCTTTTCTTTTAACTCATTCTACTTTAGTCTACTTATAATAATTATTATTACAGTTGGAGAAAATGGAGAAAATGAGAAGACATTTCCTTTTGTCATAAATATAAATTATTTTCTGTATTTATGAGAACTGGCCATTTTTCTTTGTAAAAATTTCAAGTGTCATGAAAAATGAATTTTTTGGAATTAAATTCATCACCGAAAACTTAATTTAAAAAATGCACAAGATACTTAATTTATATTGTCAGCCATTAACAAACTTGTCACAGGCAAAGTGACAACACTTGTAGAAAAAAAAAAATTTTGTCGGCTAATACAAATTAAGCATTGTCAGCCATATGATAATCTCCCATAACTAACTACACCATGAATTAATCCGAAATATATTTCCCCTCATCTTGATTGATACGCCATGGAGATTATACACGAATAAATTGATACATGAGACATGAGGACATTCCAATTCCACAAAAATTATTCTGTGGTCTCCCCATCAAGCTAAAGCTCAAAACTTTTAATATGCATGAAATGTGACTTTGAGTAAACCATGAAATCTCTGTATAAAAAATTATAGTCATCCTCATCCTGAGATGAGGAACCAGGAACCGACAACTTAAAGGACCATGACCAAAAAAAGAGCGTCCCCCTGACTGTGCCGTCCTTTAAAAAAAGTAATGAAAATGACAGAGGCGAGAAGACTTTTGTGCAGCTGATTGAACTAATGTTAGTTAATACTAGTAAATCTTAAAAAGTTACAATGTACTGTGGACACTTATTGTGATGAACATGGAACTCGTACACTACAAAACATTTACATTTGTGAAAACTCCAATTTTTGCTATCTTTGTTGTACAAGGGGAGAACAAAACTATTATCTTTGCTGTGCAGAGAGAGAGAGAGAAAATGAAATGACAATGGCAATGTTCACATGGAAATAGTAGCAAAATCGTAAAGTGTGGAGCATGGATGAGTGGTTTTTGGAGAAATATTTTATGTGTCTCATCTCTACACTGGAGTCCCTTATAGAGCTCCCCACCCTCTTTGGGTTCACTTGGAGACAGGGAGGACATATAATCGTAATGATAATACTTCCCTACATGGACCTCCTTGTTGTCCTTGTCGTCATTCCATTCACTCGAGTCAATTATAGCACACAGTGGGAGGAAATAGAGTTGAAAAGAAACACTTTCCCCTCAAAATCCCTTCAATTCCCGTTCGTTAGTTCTGTCTCCATCCTAAACCTCTACTAGCTACATACATCTTTATGGACACCCTCCTTCTTCCCAGATACACACAATTTTGTAGGGCATATGCTCTCTATATTCATTTTGCTAAGCAAAAATCATTATTGTCATCTCAAACGATTGCCTTTGGTGTGTGTAAATGAGGGTTTGTAAATATTTCTATAGAGATTTATATCAATGCCACCCTGCCATAGGAAATACCACAAGGATTCGTCATACATCATAAGGATGTGACTCCTTGACCCTTCCCTCTCCCCCCTTGATTTCCATGAGAGGAAGTTTCCGTCATTTTTCAATTATTTTATTACTTTTTCTAATCTTCTGTCAAGTCAGTACTATTCAAGCTTGTAGTGTACTTTTTTTTTAGAATATTTCAATGGAAAAGTCACCATTTTTTAGTATAATTTCAAGGAATGAAACTTGAAGCAGATAAACTGTCAATGACATGGAAGGTTAAAATAGAATTAAATGTGACATGAAAATTTCATAAACTTTTTTTACGGTGGCCATATCAGTCGTCACGCATATCAGTCGTGAAGGTATAAATTGTAAAAACGTTTAAGTGGGGTATGTGAAAATAGAAAGA
This sequence comes from Arrhopalites spinosus, assembly GCA_034700945.1. Lineage (NCBI taxonomy): Eukaryota > Metazoa > Arthropoda > Collembola > Symphypleona > Arrhopalitidae > Arrhopalites > Arrhopalites spinosus. The sequence continues at coordinate 37,081 of JAQIVZ010001001.1, read as the reverse complement.
AAATGGAATTATTATCATTTTCTCCTCTCTTAAATAATATATAGTCATGTATGGTGTAGTCATGTAGATAATAGACAATAATTTTCTATTTAATTGCATGAATTTTTCATTTCCCTTTCTCTCTCTCTCTTTTTGGCTTTCACTTTGAAAAAAAGGCTTTTAGTTTGGTTATATTTTTATCGGAAATTAGAAGCTGTGAAACAATTTTTTTGTGCCCTTGTGCATGTACACATGTAGACGTACTCCCATCACCAGCCACATTTCTTGACACAATGAAGAATGGTCTCAAAGTAGGTACTTGTTGAGATGCTAAGTTTTTATTATACTTTTAAAGCATCCTGTCATGAGCACTCTTCTATTGCCTGGTGCATTTTGGTGTTTTGTATGTACAAAAAGAGAATAGAAAAAGAGGAATCTCATCACGCTTCCCTGCTTCTCCTTTCTTCTTGTCTATGACTCTCATGGTAACAAACTTCACAGGTTTTTTGACTCACTTTTTTTTGACTGACGATAAATGGAGCTGCCATGGGTCTTTTTCTGTCAGATAGAAATTAGTAAATGCCAAGAAATGGTTCCTGGCTGAAACTAGAGACAGAGAGCGGGGAAAAAATTTTTTGTATTATTTTCTACCTACAGATACAGACTGTACATCAAAACAGAGCGTTAAATGGCCTTAATGTTGTACAGATATAGAAAAGAGCCCAAAATGGAAATGGACTTTAAACAACTGAAGCCACAATACTCTTTCGTTTAAGTTATATAACACATTGGGCTAATAGATATAAGGGAAAAATAATATAGAAAGTTATTGTGAGAGACTCAAGAGTGAGAGTATCGAGTCTTTTTCCTATCAGGCTCCTGTAAAGCTCTTCCGCTCCTCACATTTCAACTCCTGTCAGGGCGTCAATGCTTTAGATATTTTTTTCGGCACGAACAGCACTTCAACTAGAACTTCCTCCATATTCTTTCACTTGTAGAGGCAAAAAAAGAGTACACGCTATACATTGTGATTACATCAAGTAAGCCCACCTATCCCTCCTGGTGTGTAAGTATGTCTACAATCAATTCCAGTAAGTACAACATTAACACTTTCTTCTTTTTTACTCCATTGAGGTTTCCTTTTTGCGAAAAATAGAGTACAAAAATCTTTTTTTTTTATGATTTCTCACACAAAATAACTTCATATAAGAAACTATACAGCAATAAAAAAACAATGGGCTATTGGCTATCCAAAGCTCAATTTCCAAAACAGTTGAAACAGTTAAAAACAGTTGGATGTTCCTCCTCGTGATAGAGTGACCCAGAAACGCGTTAATGGCCATGTCTATTTTTATATAAATTGTAATTAATTTTAAATTCTGATTAAACTGCCCAATATTTTTTTTGTGTACAACTTTTACTGCAGGCAACTATTTAAGAAAGGGGAAGAGAAAGGCATTGTAGTTTATTTTTGGAAGAAAAAGGGAAAATGAGTTTATAATACAAGACTAGTGTAGAGTGGTGATAAGCTACATAATATTATTAGAAGAAACAGCTTTTTCATCAAGAGAGAGAGAGAGAGAGGAAGAAAATGGAGGGACATGGAGCACTAGATCTTGTTCGTGAGTTGACTAAATATTCGCGTTGGTGTAGAAAGAGAGAGAGAGAGACGGAGGGCTATCATTTCATGCTGTCTCTTTTACTTCTCCTCACCACCCAGATTTATGGTGTCTTGCTTTCATTTGATATTCTTTGAGAAAGAAGCCCCTCTGCCTCATCCTGATATTTAACGACTTGAATTATGTTGCAAACCCAATTACATCCTCTTCATCTCTCTCACACACTTTACTCCTTGTACTCCTTGTACAACACAGAGAGAGAGAGATGTTATGGGGTACAATGTAAAACTTTTTAGTGAGCTACATATTTAGTTTGGCGTCGGCATGGAAGGCTTTTGCCATCTTCATTTATAATGGAGAGGAAGAGAACGATCATATTTAGAGTCAAAAAATAATATTATAAAGTCACTCTTAGTACATGTACAAGTATTATTATATGATTCGCCATTCCACCATGAAAATTTTGTGTGATGAAGTTTCATCCTCTTAAAAATTTCTCCTTCCTTCCGACTCCACTACGTAGAGTACAGAAAAAAATGTGTGTTGTTGGGGAATGGAATGACGTTATGTTAATTCTTGTACTCTCCATCCCGGAAGCTGTTATGTTATATTTATATTTATCCATCTTATAGTACACTTACAGCATTGCAGTTTTGCATCTTCTTTACCTAACCCCCCCCCCCTCCTCCTCCTCCTCCTCTTCTTCTTCTTTTTGTACAGTAGATCATGTACAAATAGAAAACACCACAAGCTAAAATTTTGGAGAGAGTCGTTTCGTTCCATAATTTATATGGAGGAACGTTTTTACTATTTTCCCATATTTTCTTACCTTATTATGTACATAAAAGTTATGTGTGGTGTGTATGTGTACACAAGATGAAGATTCCAAACCTTAACATGTTTCTTATGGTTGAGTGTAGTAAATTTAAATTTTCAAAGATTTACAATTTGTAAATCGACCAACCACAAATTACAAGCAAACTGTAAACTGATGACTGTACTAACAAAGTTATGGATTCTTCCATGCTGAGAAAATCTTGAACAAGAAAAGGATGAGAAGAAGAAGAGACGGGGAATGCGAGTCACTCAAGAACTAAAACCATGGCAATTTCCTTATTAATCTATCATCAAATTCAATTCATGTCAACGGTGTTTTCTCTCTCTCTCCAAAAATTCTTTAAATGAGAGAAACCACTGAATTAATCAAGAACATCACAAGAATACAAACAGAGATGCAATGATCTATTATTTAATTTCCCTTCATAATGTAACACAACAAATATCCTCTTTAGCAACCTTTTTGGCTCTCCAAATCTCTCTATAGTAAATGTGTGGGGAATATTTTGTGCATAGAAATAGAGTTGGTGATCATATGGACATGTTAAATTCTCCATGTTTAAACTTAACTTGGACCACAAGCTGAGAGGACTCATAGTTTAACTCAGCATGAAGATTATCAATATATTCTCCGATTCTCCCTCTCTCTCTCTCTCTCTCTCTCTCTCTCTGTATATACACAAAATGTGGAGAAATTGTCTGTATATCATTTTTGGCTCCCCAAACGACCAGAAACTAAAAGTCACTTGAATCTTAGATTTCTCTGAGGTCTAAAAAGTTACTCTCTCTCTCTCTCTCTCTCTCTCTCTGGTTCCAAGTTTCCTCAATGATGGGGAACAAGTATTTGATTAAGATTCTTAAATTAAATTCTAGACAAAATTTATATTAATTACAAAACATTTACAATATTTTAATAAAGACTATCAACAACAAGAAGAAGACAAAAGTCAGAAGTGGAGGATCGGGGAGGGGAGAGAAGTTTTCATATCTTTACATGAAAATAAAAATCAAAGAGAAAAAGAATCTCTTTATGTATTATCATGATATTAAATAAAAGAAGAAAGAGAGAAAAAAACACTTTCAAGGAAGCCGCCCCTGTTTCCTCTTATTTTCTCTCTTTTTTTTCAAAAAAAAAAAAAAGAGAAAGCTGTGGACCATAGGGAATCAAGTCATGGATTCTTTTGTTTCCTGGTGCATAAGAAAAAAGCACCTTGGAGACGTCAGACTAGAAAGAGAGAGAGAGTTGGATTCTAGTCACAAAAGCTCAAGCCAAAGAAAAAAGGGTACCAAAATTATATTATACACATGTTCATATAAAATTGTACACAAAAAATAGATATATTATGTACACATTATAAACAAAAAAAATTCTATTTATTATGTTCCCATTCATATAAAAAAAGAAAGTGATATCTCTAAAGAAAAAGAAAGTCTGTACATAGGTATGTACATGTTAGGTCTGAGAATTGCATGCAATCTTTTGTTAAAAGAAGTAGACTTCTCATGACGACAAACACAAGAAAATGAACGAGTACATACAACAAGTTTTGTATTAGATATAATATTATCTAAAATATATATAATACTCTGAAGAGTATATTATCATTTGTGTAAAAAATAATATGTATAGCCAGGAAGAGAAAATGGAGCTTTTTCTCTTTACACCCGCTCTCAATTTTATATGTACAAGTCTTGGTCTTGACTAAATTGACTTTGCGAGTATTAGGACATTGACAAAGCTATAGTTGGCTAAGAAAAAGAAGAGAGAGAGACTCCATGTTTGAAACTCTTGTAAGTTTCTATGAATTCTTTCTTCCTTTCTCCACTTTTCCTTCTCGTATTTGATGAAGAAAAGGAGAGTAAAAAAAAGTAAAAGGAAAGGTTTCGTCTTCTCTTTCATCAACAAAACTATCAACTCTCTGTCTTCTCTCTTCTGTGTACTGAGTGTGGGTGTCTGCACACACAAAACTCTCCATATGTACACACACACAGGAGAGAGAGAGAACATTTTCTATTGTCCAGTGTGCAAACTATCCCGACTTTGAAAAAAACGGGGGAAAAGCAAAGGCAAATACTAACTAACATGAAGTCTTGAGTGAGTTGAATAGAACCTAGAAAAAAATGGAGGGGGTGAGCTGAGCAACATTGTCGACAGGACTGACAATGAATGCTGTTGAGTAGCATCACTCATTGCCCACTTGAAGTTAACCCAAGAGAGAGAGAGAGGGGATCTTATCTTTAGACAAAAATAAGAGATGGTTCCATTTATATACTCCAAAAAAATAGAACACATATACATAGGAACAGTTAAAGAGTCCAGAAAAAAAGAACAGTGTGTGGAAGTGGCGCTTGTCAAATGTAAGTCATTTTTACATTGGTCCTGTCATCCTCCTTAAAAACTTCCTGGGAATGTAACACATGGGCTGGAAAATTTCCCGTTTAGTTTCTCTCTCTTTTTTTGCCTGTCTCAGCCTGTCTTACATGTGATGGGGTACAATGGCCATAAGGTATGTGGGGAAAGAATGATGTTCCCAAATGCCATTTCCTTAGCCCTCCTTCTATTTTCTTGATCAATTTTCCGACATGAGAAAAAAATTCTCTGCTATTCAAGTATCCCTAACTAGCCTTTTAAATTAATAGGCAACTGAAATGGAACATTTATTCTCTATACTCCATACACAGCACAATAGTAAGGGGCCACTAAATAAACCCCTGGGCCCTTGTCTGTGGAGTAGACCATGTATGGAAGGAATTAATTGTGTTATTTTTGTGTTTAAATCTTTTTTTGCTTCTTGTACAAGTACAGTGTGTAGTCAAAAAAAGGAATTTTAATTTTCAACAACTAAAAAGTTGGAGGACATAAGTTAAATAGAGAGAGAAAACTAAAACAAAGTTTTTTGTAAAGATACATGAATTATTGTTATTATTACGATTATAGGGCAACCGAATTTTTGGCCTCCCTTTTAAACATTTTTTTTCATCTCCCTCCATCAATTGAGGAAAAAATATGGAAGTTATGGAACGATGGGAACAAGTGTACGGTCATTGAACGTCTGGAGCATGAATTACAAATTAAAAAGTAGGAGCCTTTTAGTTACAAAAGAGCTTACGTTTATGGTCATCTTACAAGTTTTTAAATCTATAAAGAATGTCCATATTGAACATGGAGATTGGAGAGCATTTTGTGTAAATAAACTTTTAACTTTGTACAAGGATCACAATCAAAATGGCTCTACCCAATAGATGAGAGGGAGAGTATATGTATAGCTTAATAGGAGAGTAATAATTTAAAGTTTTCTCCTTTTCTCAAGACTTTCAACTCAAGAAAATTTTATGAGAGAGAGAGAGAGGAAGAGATTTGAACAAAATGTTGATTTTCTTTAAGTTGACTCACTCATCTCTCAATTTACGACTAGAGCTCTCAATTTTGTTCCAGATTCTAGCAAACTGTATTGCATCTTACTTGAGTAAGACTACAAACATAAGATTAGAATGTAAGGATATCTCTACACTTGTTTAACCCAGAGTATAGACATGATTGGTTTAGTTTTTGTTAATCTGAAAGGAGAGACTCTCCCAATGTTTTTGAACACAGCAGGGATAAAATTGGGACCAAATTAAATCGTCTCTCTCTCTCTTAACTTTACTCTTTATATTACAAGTTGTATGTACACTAATACAATTTTGTAGGAGTTTGACTGTCACAAAAAAGACCAAGGGGAGGGGGGGGGGAGACAAATTTATTTGGTACATAACGTTACGTTGGTTCCACACACTTTAACGATGACGATACTGAGGGCTACAAATATAAAAGACTAAATTGAAACTGACAAGTTTGACAAGTCAAAGCAAAAGAAGACAGTGGTGGGATGGAGGGGTTCTACAAAATATTTCCTATATTTTTTTCAAACTCAAGTAACATTTTTATATCTCTGTAGTACATTGTTTCAATTTTTGGGAAAAGTATCCTATCCTACATAAGGTACTACCTAGTTGAGTGTAGACTGGTAAAAAAAAATAATGAAGAGGGAGGACTTACATAGAACAAGTATACACCAATGAAGCCCCGCAAGAACCATTGTTTTTCTTCTCATTCTCATCTTCCTGTACAATGAAGAAACACCTGAGGTGAAGAGTTGTCACCGACACAGATTTTCTTGATGGTGGGTGAGCAGCTGGTGGTACTAGGACTAGGAAATGGATGTGGATGGGTATTGTAAATGGACAAGCTTAATGTGTTGATCTTATTCTTGTTCACATTCTCTCCAATGATGTCAACTACATTTACAACTCTCTTCAATTTATCTGTACTCATCACCAAAAAACACATTTTCCTCCTTCTTTCCTTTTCTTCCAATCCAATTCTTGTCACAACTTTTTTTTTGTCAAACAAGAAAACTTTCTTTAGCCTCTACAATAACGATATACCACCACCACCAGGTCTGGTTCTGGTACAGTACTAGATTTTTAGCAGAATAAAAAATGACGATGCACAAGGACGAGGCTTTAATGATGAACCATGTAAATTTTTATCACTTTCAATTTATTCACTTGTGTACTCACTATACATTTTTTAAACACTTTTTTGTATTGTATTAATTAAAATGTTTAATCTTGATCAATTTTTTAAACACTAAATTCACTACAAATAACACTTTGACCTTACTTGGAACAAGTTTCAAGTTTGATTGTAGAGAAGAATGTAGCAAAACATTGAATTATTATTGTTTTAATCACATTATTATATCAAACAGACTGTCAACTACATTCTTGCCAAAAAAATATTTTTTTGACAAGTAAATAGTAGAGAATTTTGTACAGTTTGAGAGTTTATTATTTGAGAGTCAAAATTTTTTTTGTAGAAGATGAAGGGGGGAGAAAATAAATAGAAAATTACACGCTCAGCTATTTCAATATCGATAATGATTTTTTGACATGGGAAAGTTTGATGGTGGAGGATTTAAACGTGAGAGAGTACAAGAATAAAAGTTGCACTGTTATATTATACATATAAAACACACGAGCAAAAAGGAAAAAAGGCGCTTTCAGTTTTGAAACATAATTTATATTTTCACATTTGCTCCTCCATGATAGCACTAAATAAAAGTATTAAGAGTCATAAATCAAATTGTCACTTCCAAGTCCTTCTCCGTCACGAGAGAGAGAGAGAAAGACGAGAGACTCTCTTTTTTCAGTTTTTCCTTATACGGACTTGAGAGGACTTGAACCCCCCAAAAATATATTATGTAATATAGAACTACTACTACATGAAGGTATAAAAAAGAACGTCACAGGTGCTGTTTGATTTACAATTTTCAATTTTGAATTTACTTGTCTTATTTCCCTCCAAACACTCCATTATTTTGACTGGTTTAATACACTGGTTAAATATGTAGTCTATTAAATGGTGAAAATTACTCTTTTTTTATTGTTTATTCCACTTCACGTCAAACCACTCCAGAAATTAAAATTGGAATAATTAGTTTAATATTCATTTATCACACTTTTTTCTATAAAACCTCAGCATGAGAGACTCTTAAAATTTTTTTGTGGTTTAATTAATTCTTGTTAACCTACATTAGAAAATTGTAAAACAATCTAAATGTTATTTAATAATTATTTTAGAGCACAAACGAGAGTACGCACTACACAGCTAAATTTAAGGATTAAATTCCCACTTGAGTTATTTTAGAATCAAGTTAAAGAGCTTGGCACTCTCTTTTTTGTTTGTGTAGGAATAAATAGTCTAAATATTTTTGTGTTGAAAGTTGAGGATGGACAAAATAGAGCCACTTTTAGTTTTACCCCTCTCAAAAGATCTACAACAACTGCCGGCCTCACTTGACAGACCGGCCGATTTTATTCTTTTGGGTTCTCTCTGCTGTTCTGGAAGCCCTCGATTTTGCGCGTATCAATGTTTCTCAACGTGTACCACGGCCTCACCAGAAAAAACACATTGAAAAGTCTTATATCACACACACACAAGGGCAACTCGCATAGCCCTTACCATTCAAATACAAAGATCGCCCTTTATATCTCTACACAATGAACAATGGAACCGTCTCCCTCACTAAATTACATAACTCGTTACACTACAACACGTGAGTGTGTGTGTATATTATACATGAAGGGAAACAGAGAGGACCCAATTTTTTTTTATTCATTTGGATTTCGGATCAAAACTAGTTATTCTATTGTGTACACTCACAACACACAACGTCAAGGCTCAGAGTGAACGTGAGGCTCATCCAAAAAGATAAAGGACCGAGGTGTTTGGGTTCAGTATTTGACTGGTCACAAAAAAAATAACCTGAACTGAAATGTACTGTATAAAATTGTGTAGACACAAATAATGGTGATGAAATAAAAGATAGTTTTTAAATCTTTTTTTTTGCTCCTGCTCTCTGTAAACTATACCCCAAGTGTAGAATAGTATTGTGGTGCTTTGTTGAAATTCATGAGAATGAGAATCTAATATGAGGGAGATTTATTTCCTGTACATTTAATACTCAAAATTTTATTCTGTATTTATTATGTATCTCAAGTAACTCACTTTGTTGTTGTTGTTCTTACTTTTAGACGATACAGTTGAATTTCAATTTTTTTTTAAAAAAAAGGCCAAGCCCTCCTTTCCCTTTTTTTCTCATTTCTCTGGTCTTCTGGCTTTGGGCACAGGAGTGGCAATAATGGGGAAGGTTTAATTTTGTTTTTGTTTAAAACCACCAACCAGATTTGGTTACTCTATATAAAATATAATCGAGCCGACAATTTATAACAAGAAATAAAGAAAAAGTGAGTCTTCCAGCCAATACCAATTTAACTAAACGAAAAAAAGTACCTAGACAAGTTGATATTTTTCTTGTGATTCACGTATCCCATTAAGTTTCTTTAAAAATTGTTGTCGTTACTTATTCTTATTTTTTTTGTTCCTGGAGTCAAATCTTTGTGAGATTGAATTTGTGTAATATTGTTTTGTGAGATGGAGACCGACATGAACATTTTATGAATTGTATTTTGACAAGAGAAATAAAAAAAAAGTTCTTTAAAAGGCCTCCTTAATAATTCTCCTTCTCTTTCTACATCCCAAGTGTGTGTGTGTGGGTTTGAATTGTTAATTGTTTGCGGTGTACATTTTGTAGCCAAAAGTTGGCTCTAGTTGAAATTGAAGAAAAAAAGTTATTCAATTTTTCATAACAAATTATTTTGATTTCTTTTAATTGGAAACAAGAACAATTTATAAAATTGTATTGTTGTTAAATAAATCCATTAAAAATAATTGTATTCCACATATGTACTTTTTTTTATTATTTACAAAATGACAATGAAAATATATCAAAAGTTTTTATTGACAATTCTTTTTTTTCCTTTTAAATTAAATAATCATTTTTTTGGTTCAGACAAAAAACTGACACATGTGGATATGCAAATTATATATTTTGAAAAAAAAATTTCCTTGGCACGAGTTTCTCTCAAAATGACACTAAAACTGATAAGAAAACCAAAATAAATGTTAACTTTTTCTAAAAATTATTGGTCAATGTGGAGACAAAGAGGGGAAAAGAAAGAATTGGAATTATTTTAAATATTTGACAAGCACAAAAAATCTAGCTGTCAATCTCCAAAGTAAATATTAAATTAAGTAATGACTTTCTCCATATGTAGCTCCATACATTTTAGGTCTCACATTGGACACAATGTTTTATTTATAAAGAAAACTTTTCTCTCACAAAAAAGTGAATGGACATGGGCTTCACCATTATGAGGAATAAATCGATGGGCATTGTTTTTTTTATAAAAAAAGAAAAAAAAGTATAAAGATTGTCCATTTTTCTTTGATGATTGAACGATTCTCATGAAATTTTAATTTGAAACCCCTTTATTCCATTTTCATCATCAAATAAATGTACATTAAATGCATTGAACAGTACCAGTTCGGTTCAATAAAAATTATTGTACAAAAAATGATTTAAAAAAACAACGAGTACTTTAAAACATAATAAATGGAATAAAGTTTGTTGACATAATTTAAAATAATTTTTAGAGTTAAATTAAATGTACATTGTACTGACTGAGAGGATTGGGGGGGATTTGAATGAAAAGAAGAAAAAATGACAATGACAGAATGCATTTAATATGGTGCCGTTTTATAAGGGACAAGAACATATGAAAAGTAAGAAATATGGAACCAAAGAAATAAATAACTTGAGATGACATAGACACGGGGTAAGTGGTACGTGCATAAAAAATTTCGGGGACAGCACTAGTGTCTAGAGGTAAGTGGAATGGGTTAAATTAAAAGCTAATGTTGTTTCGATGCACTGTAATGGATAGACATTATATTCTCCCATGTTATGTTACCACCACAAAGAGTAAAGAGTGTAAAGAAATAAGGGAAAAATGAAAAATAAAATTGAATTGCCTAAATAAATACAACTCTAAAAAAAAGGGTCTCTCTCTCTCTCTTGGTAGTTGGTGATGGAGTGTGAAATAGAAGAGTAAATATTTACTCTTTTATCATGAGAATTGTAAAAAAAAATAGTGGTACTGGTATATCTGTATTGAAAAATTAATTGAATGTCATTCCCTGGATTTTGAATTGTGAAGGGTTCTCTCTCCCATACATCAAAAAAATTGAAAGAGAGGAATATACAAGAGAGGGGTACTAACAAAAATATAAATAATAAAGTCTCCCTCCATGAACACATGAAAGTATGGAACATGGACTAAAAACTCACTCTCGACATGCCATTACTCGTATGATTGTACAATGTACATTTTCATAATAATAAAAAAACAATACTGGACAATGGACTCGTGAGTAATGTTACCCAAGTTGTATGTTGCTTTGTATCCAAGGTAGTCCCTTTTTTTAAATAAAAAAAACGAGTAGGTACACGTACGTAGGATATTTTTATATACAAGAGAGTCTTTAGCTTTGAAAAAAATGAGTACTTGAGGCTATCATTGTACTTGTATATTATTGTACAAGCATAATATTTACTAGACAGTCTATTTTTTGTGTATATTTAGATTCTCTACAATTTTTATTGTGTAATGGTTCATGATAATGAGACGAGGCACAAGCACTCCATTTCTCTCTCCACCTGTCTTTTGCTCCGAGTCAACAATGATTCTTGTCTTCTCTCAATTCTCAAGATTCTCGTCTCAAGACGAGAGAGAGACAATAATTTTGGTGTTTATCTTGTTCTATGGGGTTGTGTGTACAAACTATTATATTTTCCGTTCCATTGAAATGCAAAGTTTTAACTCTGAAATCTGGAGAGTTTTACAATATGCGTACATATACACATATATCTGTACATAGATAATTAAATATTATTAAAGTATGAAACAACATTTGCAAAACTATCTGTATGTACAACTCGTCCACATACAAGTTAAGTATATCTTTATAGTACGAGTATAACATGAAAGAGAGAGAGAGAGATAAAGGAGAGCAAATAAACTGATGGAATTCAAAACAATCTTGTAGATTGTAGATTATACAAATGCCAGATCACCCTCCTCTTACTCTTTTCTAATGTACAATAGCGACCATGGAGAATTTCAAGATGAAAGACTTGGAACAAGAAGAGGATGAGATCAGATTGTACACAGAGAGAGCCACATAGTCCATTATATAGTGGTACAGTGAGTATATGTGAGTTTTTTAAACCTTTTAGTTATTTCTCTATCTATTTATTCACTTGGTTGAGGTTTTGGGGAAAGGAATTTAAGAGATTCTTCCTCTTCCTCTTAACAAAAAAACTTTTTTTTGCAAAAAACCACTTGCTCTCTCTCTCCATTACAATCTTGAGTTGATACTGTTGTAATGTAGTGGATAAAAACTTTTTTTATACTTAATACAGTAGTTATGGAACCGTATAAGGATTAACTTATGGACGGAAGAAAGTTATTTTTGAGACTGTAATATCTATATAATACAGAGATACTCTTCCGTGTCATTGTTTTCCGGAAGGAGTAGAAAGAGAAGGAAGAAACAAAAGACTTTTTTGTTTTAATGGTAACGCTTTTTTAATGTTTCTTGTATATCACATATCCAAAGCATTACCTCATTAATTGAGGTTTGACTATACAGAATAGGGAAATACGGGAGAGTTTTTCTATGTGGAGTTTTCTGTGACAGGAAAAACGACGGGCATTTAGAGAGAGAGAGATACTCGTACAATTCTCTCTCTCTCTGATGGTTTTATGAAGCCGAAAATTCTCTCAGACAACCACAATCAGCCAACCGTTTTTTATTTCAACCTCCGTCCAATTCCCCGACTTCTTAACTACCATGTAACATAACCACCATACTGCGGGTATTCCTCTTTTTTTGCGCCTTGTATTCCTTTCCAAGTTTCGAGCTGGGGGTTGATGCTCGGGATTCTTTGGGGTTTGCTATTCTTGTGTTTTTACGGACAATATGTAATTATTTGTAATTGGCACATTCTTTATTTCTATTTTTATGTTTATATATTCGAGGAGAATCCATACAGTCGAGTCAGAGCCATAAGTAAAAGTCATAAACGGTTGGTGGTGGTGGTGATGGTCTTCGATTTAGATATCATGGCAAGGAACTCACGGGTTTTTTTTGTTGCTTTTCACTAGAACAATTTTGGAGACATAAAATCTTGGCTATTATTTTTTCCCCTCTCTCTCTCCATTTATGTTGTTTTCCCCCATTTAAAGAGAGTTTTCCCCTTTTTTAGTGGAAATATAGAAAAAAGGGTTATCTTCAAAAATATTTAACAAGAGCTGAATATTTCGTCAAAAAAAGTTTTCAAAGAAAATATCTTGATAATAAATCCATCATGATTCTTCCATATTTGAACGACTGTACATGCATCGTGTCAACACATTTATGCACAAAAAGCATTTAAAACGTTTAAATATTTCCTGACGTAAATGGCTAAAAAGGACTGTAAAAAATGGAAGGAAGGAGAGAAGTTCTATAATATTTTATGTGTGTAAAAGAAAGTCACTGAAAAGTAGTGAAAAATTGATGATACAATATGTACGTTATGTTTTTGTGGGTCTTGAAAAGAAAAATAATGCTCATAAAATTTGTGCCAAACCAATATAAAGAGTTCACTCGGAAATCATTGACTGACTGATATTTTCCCCTATTTATGTATAGTTTTATCTTTAAAAAGACGGCTGTCTCGATCAAACTAATCAAGTATACAAGACCTTGATTATGTCTATTGTCTATAGTGTCCGTCACTAAACCAGTGTTAAGTTGCTGTATTGATTTTGACAGTTTAACAAAGTTAAATACAAGACTAACAATTGCTCAAGAACTATATTGCATCGCAACTATAAGGAACCATTGTTTCCATAACTGTAATAGTTGTAATGGTGTCCCAATTACAATGAGTTGTAAAATTGGTTGTAATTGGTGAAAATATAATGTTATTCATCGACTGTTCTCAGATTAAAATTTGAACAAGAATTAGTCTCAACCTCAATGACCCACGGGATCAATAAATAAAAACAATGTACATAGGTGATTCATTTAAAAGTCTTCTGTAGGCGGCTTATTTTATAATCAAACGAGCATTAAAATTTAAAATATTAACAATTAGCCCATTATACGTTCGAGTAATAAAATTTTGGTAGATACTTTGTAGATATTATACAATTTTTATTTACGAACATGTCGTTAGTTAAAGGGAAAGCAGTGTTAATGTGTTGTAACCATAGTTTAATTGTTGTAAATATAGAAAGTATTGTATGAACTTATTTACTTCAGTATTAAACATTAGTGTGCTGACAACTGGCTGGCATTTTACTGATATTGACAACACGATGCAATCTTTATTCTTCTTCTTTCTGACGGTTGCCTCTGTTCAACTAATACTGGGACCACCAACATGCAAGATATTTATTTAAAGTTTACAAAGTGAAATACTGGAATAGTTTGACGCGCTAATTACCATAATAATTGTCGGTGTGAATAATGCTGTTTTATTAACTGCAGGCACAGCAGGACAACAATATGGACAACCTTGTACAATTTTACCCGACTCTTGCGTTTATCCTGACCAATTACGTTGCTTTGGTAACACTTGTCAATGTAAGCCCTCAATATCCGTAAATAAATTTGGAAAGTATGGAATCAACGTATGGAATGAAACATCAAAACAATGTGTGTTAAAACGTAGTCAAGCATTAAGAAGTCAAGGAACGAGATCCAAACCCCCAAAAAAGGACAATAATGTCAACATCACTGCAACATCTTCTGATGAAGAGTGAATTCATCGTCAGAACAGTTCGTCTTTCGAAGCTTCTGATAAGATTACCAAAAAAAGCTAAAATATTCTATTTTTTAAAAACAGCTCTTTTGTGAATCAATCATTGAATTTTTAAAAATTTTCATAATAAATTGACATTTCAAATAGGCATTTTGAAATTGACATTTCAAAAGGTAGAGTCGGTTGATGTTTTCGGAGGCTGAAAGGAGAGCCTCCGAAAACATCATCATGCATCTGTTCTCTACTGACCCTACATATAGCTATATAGCTATTCATAAAAGAAGAAATTCCCAGTTTCTTTGATAAAAACATATAATAAGTTACTAGTTGGGGGGTTAGTCATTTGACATTGAAGATAGATCCCCATTTTGAGAGTGAGACAAACACACACAAAGTCCATTTAAGCATTAGATGTTGACAATTCCAATGTTTAAAGCTTTCACATGTTTCAACAAGGAATGTAATATGTACATAATAGTACATATATATCTGTTTAGGGGAATTTTGTGAAAAGCCAACAATTTTTTCCCCATACTCAACTTTATATTTTTGGAGATGGAGAATGGAGAGCAAAACTCTTTAGTTTTTTATTTGGTGGTTTTGTCTTTGAACAAAGTAAATACATCAAACTCAAGCCGCTTTTTAACTTTGTGCAGTTAATAGAGACACACGCAAGACAAAAATATAACAGATTTACATATAATATTTTGTACACAGTCCATAATTTCGAGTAGGACTCTTAAGCTCCTTTCTTTTGAGACTATCAATCCCTTTTAACTTTTATTTTTTCCCCTCAGCTTCACCAACTTCCCTTCCAAAGATTCGATAGAGAGACCAAGACGTTAACTTATGGTTATTGCCATTAGTTTTTCCCAATGAGAGAGAGAGAATATGAAATGTATAGTGTTGTATATGTAAAATGTGTAATAAAAAAAGGAAGAAGGCAGTTATAGGCTTAAGAAAAAAACATGTTCATTTCCTTTTCGACCCTTCCAATCATAAATTAAGCTTCCGATTCTTGAGCTGTAATATTGCACAGTACTTAATTCAGGAGAAGGGGAAATGTCTAAGATGTTCCATTCTCGTTTGCATTCTTTTTTTAGTACAGTTTTCGCTTCATCTCTCCTTCTTTTCTTTTTCCCTATCTTTTTTTAATGACACCAGTCACAATGTGACAGTGGAGAGCCAGTGAGGCGTTAAGTACGAGTTTGTATGTACATGAGGGCATGAGGGTGAATTTTATGAAAAATTTTCGAATCCTTCAAATATACATATTTACCAATCATAAGTTTTAGGAGGGGGGAGAAAAATGGAAATGACGATAGGGTCGTTTTTTCCACCATGACAAATTTTGTGCGAGGTGTAGAAAAAATCTGACGGATCGTAAAAAAACATTCAAGGAGGAAACTCCGAGGAGAGGGGGGGGGGAGTCTCATGTTCGGTTCTTCAAAGTACCTCACTTTGAATTTTGGGTCTTTGGACGGCATCTAGCCGCTTAGAAACAAATATTTTTCGACCCTTTGTTTTCTATGCCTTGGAATATACTAACTAAACATTTAATTGTGATTAACTATGGCTTACTATTTATTTGTTGAACCTGTTAAGGCTACACATCCCGTATACCCAAACGTAATATCGCTAGGGCGTTTATAATTTTTGTCGCACAAACTCGAATGTGTTATCAAAAAATCGTGCAAAAAATTACGCACAAGATCATTAGATGAATATTTTAAAAAAATTTCTATAATTAAATATTTAAATACAACAAAAAGAGAAAATGCACTGCAATTTCAATTTTTTTCAAAAATCCATCTAATAATTCTGTGCGTAATTTTTGGGGGAATTTTTTTACAGGAAAAAGATATGTCAGTCATTTAGAGCTGTTCAGTGACTCATGGACTATCATTCTCCCAGTTTTCATGAAAATCGGTGCTCATTTCCGGTAGATTTTAACATGTGGACATAATACAAGTCCTTGTAGATGAGTCTCAGAAAACAAAAAAATTGAGTTAAAACTTAGTTAAAACTCTGCTTATGTTTAATTTAATAATTAACTTCAAACACCACTAAATGACACGAAAACTGGTAGAATGACAGTAAATGAGTCACTGAACAGTTTTATATGACTGACATATTTTTCTGACCTTCCAGTTGACATTAACAAGGAGGTTTGCGTACAGGTCATTCCTGTGGACACCTTTGGTCACAAAAATCAGACCAAAATTTTTTAACACCAAGAATCATATGCTAAACAAGATTGTCTTTTGGTGTGTACTATAATGATGAACCGTTTGACCTGTGGGACGGGTCAAAGTGTTCAAAATGTTTACATGACATAATTGACAATATTGTTCCAAATATTGTTTTCATGACGTCTATATTTTTTTCGGATTTTTAAAACGTAAGGGGTCATGAGGAAGGATCATTTTTCAAGGTGACCTCTGAAGGCTTTCTGTGAGTCAAGCGCGACGTCTATAAATTTTTCTAATCAATTTAACATGTGCAGAAGGTCAATATCTATCAGTCTAACACTTAAAATGTTATCAAAAAAGGGTCAGAGAAATAAACGTTAGTCAATTTCATTGAAAATAGGGAAGAGAAAATCCTATCTTATTTTTGGCCCTCTGAGGCTAGGCTGGGGTAATCCAAAATAAGGCTGGGAGACCGTCGGGGGGTATGGAAGGCAGAGCAATCTGATAGAAAAAGAGGAAAATGGGAATAGAAGATAGTTCCTTCCATGGCCGCAGTCCAAAATTCAACTTTGATGAATGAAAGAAGAGACGACGGGAGATTTTAATGAGAATTAGGCGAGTTAAAGTTAGTTGTGCATTAGAATCTGGGGAAGGAGTGTGAGGAGAGAGAGCTGTTAAAGGATTTGAAAAAACGTGAAATTCAATCATTGTATTTATCTTTTCTTCCCTTATGAGGTGAATTTCAACTTTGGTTTTACTCTTTTTTGTGTGTTCGTGTACAATTAATTTTTAAAATATAGTATTTCTCTCTACAATTAATTCTACTGACAATTTAAGTTTGTTGTTGAATTATTTTCAATATAAATTAATACAAATGATTTTTCTTAAATGTGATATTTAATAGTTGGTCCTGGTTATGAAACGGGAGAGATGAAAGTAAGATCCATGGCTGGTACTAATAGGGTACAAAGACTTCCGGCACCACAAAACAATATAACATCATTGTTTTCAAAACTACACGTAAGTTTTCATATTATGTCAAAAATAAACAAGATTTTCAGGTCGTTATAATTCATAACAATTCAATAATGTTTATTTCGTTGTTTTTTTCATGACACTCTTTGACTACAACTAAAGGGAGCATTTTCAGAAGCCAGTAAGTAATTTATAAAATATTTGATTTTGTTTCTAAAAATACTAACGAGTTAATGTTACATTATTTACAGTGGCTCCACCAAAACTGACCATCGATAAAAGAACCTTGGAGAAGACATGGAAGCTCATGGACAAAGTAGTGAAATTGTGTCAGCATCCAAAGATGAACTTGAAGAATTCACCACCATTCATTCTGGATATCTTGCCGGATACGTACCAACATTTACGTTTAATCTACTCCAAGTACGAGGACAAACTCCTTGTACTTAATAATAATGAATATTTTAGACTCTTCATTGAAAATCAAATGAATAAATGTAAACAAGCCATCAAATTGTTTAAAGAAGGCAAAGAAAAAATGTTTGATGAATCTTCCCATTATCGACGGAACTTGACCAAACTTAGTTTGGTATTTAGCCATATGTTAAGTGAGCTGAAAGCACTGTTTCCAAATGGAATTTTTACCGGTGACCAGTTTAGAATTACTAAGTCTGATGCTGCCGATTTTTGGAAATCTTCTTTTGGAAATAGGTAAGTTAATTTTTTTTTTAAATTCATTCTTTTAGACATATGACACAATTTTCTGAATGCTTTTCATGGCCAAGCCAAGTTTTCTTGTTTAAACTTACGTAGTAAATAGCACCTATTAACTATTAAGTGTTAATTTTTTTCCTATGATTGACCAATATGCCCTCTTGTTCTGTTTTCTCCGTATTTCCTTCTCTGGGAATTTTATATGTGTAGTAATTTTACTGTCCAATGAGACAAAAAGTGATGGTTTTTCTTTTTCTCAATTTCTCAATATTTGAATATTTGTACAATAAATTATAAATTGTACGAATACTGAACAACGTCAAAACTTTCGATTATGACACATGTCAAGCGGGCAAAAATGTAATATATTGTGGTTTTTTTGGTCAACTTATGAAAAAAAAAGAAGTAAACCACAGTGAATGAGTATTGTACAGAATCAGCTGAAGGTTTTTCACAGCAGGGAATTGGGCTTTGGTTAAGTTTTCATTCATTGAGAGAGTTGGCTTTTGAATTGAATAGGCTGAAATTTTTATTTCACATTTGTCTTATAATGTGAATGTTTTCAGAGAGCTTGTAACGTATTTAGTTGCTAACTGCCTTGTCTAGCTTTACATTCCGTTGTTGGTATTTTGGCAGAGAAGTATTATACAACTAAACTCCACATCGTGTATAGTTTTTCTGCTTATCAAGCTCTGTCTCTCTAAAAAAAACATTTTTTTTTGATGATGATGATATTCATGCATGTATTTCAATTTTCAAAGGACAGGAAGCGTTCAAACGATAAAGATATGATAATCCGAAAGTACAATTTTTTCTCACAATTGTATCCTACGTACTTATAAACTCGTACCAATAGAAAACTTCTGGATGGAGCAAAACATGAAAGAATATTTATATATTATTTCTGTAAAGACAGACAACATAGTTGGTGGTTCATTTCACAAGGTAGGGCATCACATTTGCATTCGAATTTATGCCATTCATAGATAGATACATTTATACTGGGTAAGACTGAAATAACACAAAAAAATAGTAGACGTAGGAGGAGGAGGATGTAGCGTAATAAAGTACCTATAATAATTTGATGTAAAATTTCAAACACGCGATCTCCATCATCCAGCATAAAATATTATCGTCTCGTGAGTAAGTAACTTGGAGAAGACAAAAAAAAGTGGATATAATGTGGGCAACATAGCCACATTGTAGAATTCACGATTTTATGAATCACCAAAAAAAACTATTTATCTGTATACTTAGGTAGTTTCAAATTTGTATGGTATAGACTGTACCTTTGTCATTAATACCCAAATTAAAAATGTATGAATATTGTACTAACGACGAGTATACTACGCAGGTGTCATATTTCGATTTCCATTCATGGATTTGCAAACGAGTAATATTTTTATATTGTTCAAATGAAGTGAACCATGTTAGCAGTTTGCAAAATTTTGTTCAATTTAATTGTGCCGATTGAGTCAACTTGGAAGCTCGCCGCCGATAATATAATTTTATGCGCCAGTAATAATATTATGACTCATTAAAATTATCAAAGAAACAATTTTTGAGTATAAAATTCACTCAATATTATTAGTCCATCATTTGTTTAACGAGTCTCCTTGTCCTGCTTCTCCCTTTAACTATCTGGTTATCTTCTTTTTTTTCAAGAAATAAATGTTGCACATTGTACAGTTGATCTTTTTTAAATTCAAAACTGTAATTTTTATAGTTATAAGTTTTTTTTAAAAAATGGCATTCATACCTTATGTTGTATGTACTACCTACTTGTTGTAATAACATTGACATTGTTGTATGAGAAATTGTCAACTTTATTGTAACCATTCTTTCTTATGCCGTTTTCACACACGGTTATTGTTTCTACATTACAGATATGACAGGAAAGTTGGTATGGTTTATAGTGTCCATATAATTGGTGACTGTTGTTGTGATATACAAGAAGGACTATAATATTATTTTTAACATTTTTATTTTTATGATTCATAATTTGTACATTTGTTTGCTTATTATGATATTTCTCTATCTACTACTTGTACATACTACCTACTTTAAAATACTTTGTCTTGTTTTTCTTTTTGTTGATACTAAAAAAAAAGTTGTAGACATTGATGTTGATGGGATGGATGATTATAATGATGATGATGGTAGAGTCGAGGATTGTATTTAAAAAGAGGATATAACACATAACATGCAGTAGGCAGTTGTTAGAACACAATATATGGGACTCTTCATTGACTTGTGCAAAAATAATATCCCTCAGATTGCACTTCCTTTCAGAGAGATGAACGATGATGATGGTCGTTGTCGTTGCACAGTCTTTATTATGAACCCGCCTATATTTAGATGTAAATTGCCCTACATACAAAAAAACAAAAAAGAAGCCATACAGCACGCAGTTGTAGTTGTGTGTATCTCTATAACATTCATATTGCCCAGCAGCCAACTTTTTGCGTTGCCTTTTTGCTACAGACACTTTTATGTATAAAAGTGTATGAGTATGAGGCTCTAACTATGAGTACATGGGGATATATCTGTAGAATCAACAACAACATGGGAAATTATATTATCCTCTTCTTCTTTTTTTTCCTACCTTTTTCTTTAGTCTTTACCTTGAATTGACGAGCGAATAATTTTTAATATGATATAATTCATGTAGAACTAACAAGCAACAACATCAAGAAACTAAAAAGAAAGGATGCAGTACATCCTTTTGGGATGTGGTTGTATTTTAAATGTGCATTATAAATATGTATTATATACACTTTTTTTTGTACAAAGCGGCGTTTTTTTTATACAATTAAGTACATGTATAAATTGCAAAATATAATCATAGTGTTTGACGCTGATCACAGTATTCTCAAAGAATAAACAAAAATTCTGTTTTTGTCTGAGCATAGTCACACGTACAATATATACATAAAAAAAAGACTTTCTGCCTTTCTTGTGTATTTTAAATTGAAATTGATCAGGGTGTATTTAGTTAATGCTTAATGTATGTACTTGTCAATTTTGATGGAGTTTCGTAACTTTTGAGATTTGATTTATTTATTTATTTTTCCTTGTCAATCTTATCTCAATTATTAGTAAAAGAGTAATATTTCTCTCGTAGAAACATGTTTTGATTGTCTTCTTTTTATTAAGTGTGAATGTGTAGCTTCTTCATGATTTTTTAATGAGATGGCATCTGTCATTCTCATTCATCGTTCTGTAGTAAATTACAAATCTTTACAAATGTGTACATACCATATGTACATGAGTAGTAGTGAGACAGCTCATAATTATTATTGTAAAACTACAATAGTTGTATTTACATTAGGACTTTGAAATCTATTTTTGAAAAATTTCAATCCTAGACAATACACACAATAATATCTGTATGGTCATGTTGGGTTTTGTTAGTATTGCATGCAGTTTATAAAATATTCCATGCAAGAATTATTATTATACCATCACTACCGTCAGCTTATTTTGTCACCACATATTACACATTCACTCTCTCATTGTCAGTCTCTCTCTTCATCTAGTTGTCATTATTATTATTAGAGAGAGAGAGGGTATGGAGTTGTACTGTGCGGAAGTTTGCATATATTTGCATACATGGCATTGCATTTTTGTATTTAGTGAATACTGTTTGATACTGTTAGTTGATACAGAATATAAAAAAATAGGAGAAGAAAGATACAAGCTATTTTGCGAATGACACATCAACATCAGCAATCGGCATGGAGTTACTGTCATTATTATCATATGTACATGGATCTGTCCGAACTGGTACACTAGTACGGAATATATAAAAAGCCTTAATAACATGTCATGCTCACGAGATGAATTGATTTTATCCGAGAGAGAACGGAATTTAGGGCGCAGAACTACAACAGTCACAGCTAGCGGCCATTATTTCTGTATCTCTCCCTCTCTCTCTCTCTCTCTCTCTCTCTCTCTTTGGTCTTCTCTCTGTCATATGTCCGCTGATATTTATAGTTTGTAATGTCATGCCATTTGCTATATTTCATAGCTCACCATCTCCATGACTGTGATGGTGGTGGTGATTATGATGATGAAATGAGAAAGGTCAGCATTTGTGTGGTAGTTTTTTTTATACTTTTCTTTTCCATCTCTTTGTTTCTTATTATGACGGTAGAGGATAGGGAGAGGGAGGAGAATGTCGATTTTTTAAAAATATAAAGGTGGTAGGAATAGACAATCTTTGATGTAATGAAGTGAGTACTTTACACTATTAGTTAAATGGCCTGTCAGCTTGGATTGTAGATATTAGTATCATTGTAATTGAGAAAAGAATGAGAAACAAGTCATTTTTCATTAGTTTATCACTATCCATCAGTTTTGTCAAAAAACTGTTGCTGCTACTCTTAAACTTCTTTATTTTTTTTGTCTATTAGTCTATACAGATGGTCAATCGATAGATTTTTTTTTTGTTTGTATGCTTTCTATTATAATGTATAAATTTTCTTTGATGTGTTCGTAAATATATGATGGTTTGATATTGAAATTGATACGTATATAATGTATAGTTAATCCTTTTTACCTTCGTGTCATGTTTTGTCTTCCATTGTCTTGCTGGTTTTTTTGTTATGGGTATCTCTCCCTCTCTCCCTCTCTCGTGACCTTTTGAGTTTCGTAAGATGATGATTCATGTAGTGTATAAATCTGGGGGCTTATCGTTTGATCCTTCTCTCTTTTCTTTCTCTGGCTGACCATACATTCCAATGAACGCTCTCCAGGTTCTCTAAAGCCAATAACGAACTGCATTGATTGTGGATATAAAGAAGAGTATTTTCTAGTTGCATGTTGAATTGTTGACTAATTCATTGGACATTCAGTCCAGGGAATCACGACGTCAAGAGAATTTAGAAAATAAATGCCGACAAAATCACTCATGTGTATTATATCTTTTTGCATTTACCCTCATCATGCTTGACATTATATGATACCTATTCTCTCTCTATTTGTCACATAAATATACCCAGAGTTTGTGTCTCGTTTCCGGAGTTTTTTTTTTGTGTAGAGATCAATGAATGAATCCTACCATCCATCTAATTTCTATCAGTTTTATCAGTATAGTACAGAGTTATTTTGTGTACATTGACTCTTATGTGGATTATTATTTTTTTCAAGTTTTACTAAATGGAAGGTGAGGAATAGGACTAGAAATGCATGCAAAAAAATAGAATATTATTATGCAGCAAATTTGTACGCTCTATAGAAGACACTAATAAATTTATCAATTGAAGCATAAAATTTATCTATGGAAGACAAAATTTTTTCTACTCAGGATTCTGTACTTTGTACAATAATTACCTTTGTACATTGTATTTTGTATCGGAAACCTTAGAATTTCTTTCTGTGTGTGTTTTCTTTTGAAATTTTCATTTCCTCTCTCTATTTATGGCTTTATTTAATCTTAATGTTGTAGGAGGATTTATCATAGTTGAACGTTCTTATTATAAAAGAAGTGAATGTTTCATTGAGACTTTAATAAAAGCTTAATTTTCTGCTCTCATTTTATGCATCAATGAGACGAAAAATGTTGAACAGAAGAGAAATGGAAAGCTAAATGATTATATAAAAAGAGAATTGTTTGTGATTTAATCGTTTTTTTTGTTGTATCATTTGTATCTCTGTACAAATGAAAGGTATTTTAAATATTATATAGGCAAGAGAAGGAGTAGGTTAAGTATTAAATGACTATTTTTTTTTGGTAAAGGATTATATAATTTTATTTCTATTTTTGGTGCATTATGTATTTAGTTTACATATAGAAAATAATATTAGTTGAATCCCTTACTTGATCCTTTACATATATTTTAATTTAAAAATAATATTAACTCGTAACAACTTTTTGTGTTCGTTAAGACGATTTAAAACATTTCTTTAATAGAGTGTACAGGTAGAGTAAATAAATTCATTTTTTTCTGTCAGTTTCTTTATCTTGAACATTTTTTTTTTATTAAAGTAAAATGATGTAATTTAGCATAGTAACAATAAAAGTGCTTAATAATTCCATTCAAATTGTGGTTTAACTGCATATGTTGTATGCAGGCAAAATGAGACAAAAAATTGAATGAATAGATTTACTGGGGTGTGTAAAAAAATGACATGCTTTTGCTGATTACAAACAAGTTGTAATTTTATTATTTTTTTGTGTGTGTGTGTGTTACACTATCATATTGTAGTTAAAGTTTGTTGATTTCATATAAAATTAATTTTATTTCTCAACAAACTAAATACTAACAAAATTGAACATGTACATATAAAATGTAGCATAAATAAGTAACAATACTTCAAAAGTAAATAATAAGATGGTAAACATGTTTTAAAATTAAGACTGTACATGAAAAAATGATGAAGACGAAGAAACTTTTTTTTGTGTTTCTTATAACGTCAAGTCTACAGATACATGAGAGATGAAAGAGAGACTCAAATTCTAATTGAAGAGTGAGCAAAAGAGAAGTTGGTCTTCTTCAGATCTCTTCTTCTTCTTCACTCATCTTTCATCTCTCACTTGCAAACGATGAGAGGAAACTTAGTGAGTGGGTAGAGATACGGAGAAAAAAAAAGTGCAGCAAAATTAAAATTGAAGTATTTGGTATTGGTGAGATACGTTCATCATGTTTTATATTAAATATGACGACATGTGCATATATTACAATGTATAATAAAGCTAAAGACTACACTATTGTATATGTCATGAAGGAGTGACTTTTTAGCCCCAAAAAAAATAAAATTCACTTTATCATCCATTAAATCAAAATCATATTTTTTTAATGGGGTACGGGGTGAGTCCTTTCCAGTTAACTTTGTCACTTGATTAATTTTTTATACGTAAGTACTAACTACCTATGTGCTTATTATTTTTTAGGAGTGTCAGTGAGTCTATACTTGTAGAAAACTGGAAATGTAATAATATTTGTAATATGGCCTCACATTGGTATACAGTATGGAGGGTAGCAATCAGCTGTTGATATGTATTTTGTTTTGATAATTAAGTACAGTTAGTTTGTAGTTTGAGCTCACACACATGTATTAGTTATATCTAGATGATTGTAGATCACAAAAGAGAGAGAGAGAATTTTGATTTAGTGGATCATAGAATGGTGGCAAGGAGAGAAGAAAAAAAGGGGGATTAAATAAGTAGGGATGATGATGATGGTTTATTCACTTGACATGTACATAATATTTATATCATGTATTGTTTCACTTGACGTAGATGAAGACAAGTATGACGAGAAATTGTTCCATCGGCTCTCTTGTTCCCTTCTATCAAATAGACTGTTGAATCAAGAGTCTTGATAAATCACCAATATTATAATAATTTTGTGTTGTTATACAATGTACTAAAGTTATGTCGTGTATGCAGATACTAGATAGGTATATGGTTATAAATGTAAAGGTAGAGAGAGAAGGTTTATTATTTATTATTTTGTGAGTATGTACATCTCAATGTTTATATTATCCGTTTTTCTAGGTGTATGATATGGACAAGGAGCTTTAGGTTTAGTTGTGTGTCTGGGAATATTCATTCATTTATTCATTCTTCAAATGTGAATTTAAAATGCAGGCAAATGAAGGAGAGTTGAAAAGTGTGGACATGAGAATATAATATAGCAGACGTCTCTCATATCGTGAACTTGAATTATTCGAGGTTTTCTTCTTCTTCTTCTCTATAGTGTGTGTATACTGTATATATTACATCTCTCTCTCTCTCTCATGACATGATCATGATTTGAATGTTGGTTGGTTGTTTTGCAAAGAAGGGTGAAGGTGTGCATACTTGTTTGGTCTTGACTTGAGTTTTGCCATTGGGCAATTGACGTTTTTTCACCCGTACTTTTTTTTTGACTGTAGTTCATACTTGATGTACACACACACAATGTAGCGGCTACGTTGTTCTCGTCATTACATCTCAAATTATTATGCATTTATGAATACTTGAAAATGTTTTGATTTTACTTTTTTTTTATTCTCTCTCTTGTCTTATGTCTCTTCTTCATCTCATCTCTTTCACTTTGATGTTCCTTTAATGAGTGTTGGGTTGTTGTAGTTATGTTGTTACTGTTAGATAATGCCATCGTACAAGACTTTTCTGTACAAGTACAAGTACTATGTGGTTTTTGAATTTATGCAAAGCCTGCTTGTAATGCATTACATAAATGTTACAATGTATTGTAATTTCTACTTGAAATGTCTCTCAATTATTTTATTATTTTTCCGTATATCAGAAAATTGTTGTTGTGTCTTGAGGGATTGTATTTTTTTTGAAAAAAAAAAATGTTTGATGCTGATGGTTTTTTTTAACATGATGATTATTAAAAAAAATTTTTTTTTTGTTTTTTTTCTTTGTCTCAAACAGGACGACCGTATCTTGGAAACATTTTCGACAGACTTTGAGTGCGATTCATCCAATATCTACAGGACTGGAAGCCATGGCTTTGAAATCTACCATTGACCTGACGTGCAATGATTATATTTCAAATTTTGAATTTGACGTTTTCAGCCGGTAATTCGCTATTGTTTTCAATTAATACATAATATATCATGAATGCTGGGCCCTTTACTGTGATTTATGGTGCTATTATTTATGGTAATTATAATACTATAGATACATATATGTATATACTTGAGCGATAATCAGGCAGCTGAGTCTAGGGTAATCATTACGTTGATTCTCCAGCAACTCAAATTATGGTTTGATGCGTTACAGGAGTCGAATTTTCAAAACGAACAAATAATATTTATTAATGCATGTATAATCTTAGTTCGTACAAAATTAACGTATTCCGATCGTAATGTAAATACATCAGTCAGAATCAGATGATGAAATCACATCAACAGACTTTTCTAGTGTCTCGGTAAAATTTCGTTTTTTTATGAAACAAAATAATAATTTATTATAACTATATCATTACGCAAAGTTACAAAATTATATAGGGGTATTATGGTTTAGGTTTTGAACTCCTTGAAAGTCTAGACTGGCAATTAGAGAGTCTTGAAATTCATATTCTTATGGTGTAGTCGGTGGATTATGGTCTACAATAAAATTGCAGTCTTAGCATCTCTTTTATGAATGAGATTTTTTTTGTGAATTGTAGCTCCCTCATGAATATTCATTTGGGAACAGTTAATATAGAATTATGATGTAAAAGCAAAATTGCGTCTTTTTTTTTGTTGATATAGAGTGCATCACGAAAGAGTCAGGGAAGATTAGTTGGATGATAACTAAAATGTATGAGGGATTTATTTGATATTATTTATTCATGATTTGATCGTCACATTTTGCATGCAATATTCCTAGATAACGTAAAATAATTTTGTGACAAGTGAGAACTATTGAGGCGCGTATCATAGTCCAAAATGAACGATTATGTTGACAGGAATTGTTGAACTTTTTAATCTAGTATAGTTGTACTACATAATATTCAAGTAATATGGTACGTTTTGATATTGACAAAACGGTCCGGGACACAAGTACAAAAAGTATATTTACCTTCAACTCTATGTATTCGTTATCGTGGAAGCTACCACTTGAACCATTCAAGTTTTGTAGATGATTCATATATTTAATATTGTCATTTGATTCCCAAGAATATTCAGAAACGTGCTGCTGTGGCTGATTAATTTGATGACTATTTATTTAATTTTAGACTGTTCCAACCCTGGTACAGCCTGTTGAGAAATTGGCAGATATTAGCTGTTACACATCCTGGATATGTGGCCTTTTTGACCTACGATGAAGTCAAAGCAAGACTGCAAAAATACAATACAAAACCTGGAAGGTATAAAGAAAAAATATATTGACCTCTTTTTTTTGTAAACAATCTATTCAATATTCATAAAATGGTCAAATGTTTACATGACAAATGGTTTATTTGATAACCTCTTAGTTATGTAAATATACAAAGTAAAATTTAGGGTATTTTTATTTACAATTTAAATAATAATACAAATTATTTTTGCCAATGAATGATGATAGTAATTTGTTTTTTTGTTTGTTTGTTGTTGACAGTTATGTGTTTCGACTAAGTTGCACGCGATTGGGACAGTGGGCAATCGGATATGTTACTCTAGACGGAAACATACTACAGACTATACCCCAAAATAAGTCACTTTGTCAAGCGCTTCTAGACGGATTTAGAGAAGGATTGTGAGTACTATTGATTTCTTCTTTTTTTTGCTGTACTAAAACTTGCCATTTCCCACTTTACCGTCCGTTCAATGACTTTGTTTCTACTTTGAAAAAAAACGAAACTTTTTAATAATTTAAGAGACTCGAGAGACAATAGTTTTCTTTTATAATTCACAAGCCAATAGACAAGTGTAAAGTGTAGGCAAGGTTTCTATTAAAAATGTACAACCTTGCCCGTTGTCCTAGAAGGAATGGTCAAGAAGGGAGAATGTAAAAATCTTGTAGAGAAATATCGTGGCATTAAATATACGGCACATAAAAATCTACTTTAACTTGTATTGTTTTTTAAATAAAATAAAATATATTTCTCCCGTTTTTCTTGACCTTACTTCCTCGTCACATGATACGTCATTTGGTCTCATACAAATAGAGAATATGTGTCAGTATGTACAGATGATGAAGAGAATTTCGAGTACTCTTCCACTTTAAAAATTGAATTGAATACAGTGATGGAGGGAAGAGTTGTGAGATGCAAATTTTACGTATGTGCTGACGTCATGGCGAGAGAGTCTCTCTTCTAAAGATGTCTATGTATACTTCATGGCTAGAACATGCATGAATGGAGTTTCTTGGCAAATGAGTTGTAGTTTTATTTTAATTGACTCTAACCGTTTGTTCCTCTCTCTCTCTCTCTTTAGTTACTTATACCCTGATGGAAGAAATGTGAATCCTGACTTATCTTCAGCAGTCCAGGTGTGTTTCTTCTTTATGTTCAACATGACTTAGTATTAATTAAGCAGTATTATAAGGTTATCTAATTATTTATATTATCCCATGTACCCTTTTGATGGCCATACAGTTGACACCCGAAGATCATGTCAAGGTAATAAACATAAAAAAATGTGTCATAATTTTCATGTTTCCTAATTGTAAAAAATGACAATTGTACACTAAACTTGATTTTAAATTGTTTTAATTTACAGGTCACACAGGAACAATACGAGTTATACTGTGAAATGGGATCAACATTTCAACTATGTAAAATCTGTGCTGAGAATGATAAAGATATTCGTATTGAGCCATGTGGCCATCTCTTATGTACTCCGTGCTTAACGTCGTGGCAGGTATAAAGATGAAGAATGAAAAAAATATTTTAAGGTTTAAATGGTAAAGACAAGTATGATGTTAATATTCTTGATTTATTCATTGAAATTACAGGAATCTGAGGGTCAAGGCTGCCCATTCTGTCGAGCAGAGATAAAAGGAACAGAGTCGATTGTGGTTGATCCATTTGACCCACGGAGACAGCATAAAGCACATAAAGCAAGCTCTACGGGGAATTTGGTCGACTTGGCACATGACGATTTGGATGTGGTCGACGACATAGATGAGCTTATAGGTGAGTCATTTCTATTTAAATAACTAACAATCATCTGATTCTTGTGTGTGTTGACAATTAAATATAATTTTGTCTCGTAGTTTAGGAAGTAAGTAATGGCAGTTCTTTTGATGAACATTTGTACCTTAAGATTGAACATTCATAATTAATATTTCAGGTATCTCGCAACTACAACGGAAGAAGGAGTCGGATAAATCGCTAAAAAGAGGGGAGGAGGTGATTGCATCTTCTTGATGTCAGTGTTGTGGTTTTTTTTCTGCCGCTACTCGTTCCTTGTCCATTTGTTAGTGCTGCTGCAGCTGATTGCCTCAACCAATTAATTAATTATTAATAACAATCAACTTGAGTATGTGTGTGTCATGTTGTTTCGTCATTGTGTCCAGTTTTTTTATACAAAATTTGCTCTCGTCAGTCCATTTTTTTTGCTATGATCGTCTAATGTCTAATTTTGAATGTATTACATAATATCCCTTTTCCCCAAAAATGGTTTTACGTTGTGCATGTAAACGTACAAATTTTTTTTTGTAATTATGTATGAACTTTCAGTTTGGCAAACTTAAGACTGTATTCTTTTCTTTTTTTGAGAAAGAATGTGAGATTTTGGATGAACAACATTATATCTTATGATAATCTTGAATATTTACGACACACAACAAATCATACCGATTGGGATTGATTAGGGAAATCTAAAATGATAGATATGAAATGAAAAAAATAATTTGATTTTTAGGACAGTAATACTCAATGCTCACTCAGTAATTTTTTTTATTAATGAAATTATGAAAATAATTTATTTACGGCAGATCGTTACTGCACTGTTAACTCATTTGTTTTTGTAAATTTAAGTCAAAAAGCAACAGTGGGGGTAGTACGGATATGTAGCTTTGGATTGGGAATTATGTTAGGATTTGGAAATTGGAAGTACAATAATTAATTATTATTTTAACTGTCCAAAAGTCTGTTAATCTTTTTACTTTTTTAAAAACACCTACTCGGAAATATAGATGGGGCCTATTTATCACGTTTTATACGGTTTTATCTTTATGAAAGTTTCTCAATCTCTGCTTAAATTGGGAAAGGGAAAGGGGGGGGGATATATTTTATAACCTTTAAATTTTAATATTTAGCTTTCTTGATATTAAAATGGTTTCTCAACTGCATGAAATATTTTATAACGCAATCAATTAGAAAAAGATAATATTATAATTATGGAAAAACAAATTTTTTATTTAATTACTACTGCTTTCACTTGAAACGCGCACTTGGATTGTTTTTTTTAGCTCTAAGAGATTTTATAATTATTTGATAGAATCATGTGTATAATATTAATTATATTAGCACTTGAAGAGTTAAAAAAAAATACTATATTAATATATATTATATGTGTGTGTATTAGTGATAATTGTTTTTGTAAGACTAGTCAATTGGATTTGGAGCTAGAAATGATTTATGATTTTATTGATTTTTTTTGAATTCCTACTCGTACCATTATTTCTTATTTCTTTTTATTGTATTTAAATGCCGCATGAAGAATTAGTGTGTAATGACGATTTTGTGTATAATTGAATGAAGCAAATTTGCAATCATGATTTTAATTTGCTTCATTGTTTTATATAAATTTTTATATAAAATTGTAATCCATCTTCAAAAAAAAAGTCACAGTACATAAGTGAACAAAGTATATAAGTACATACCTATAACAAGCCAAGTAAATTAATTTAAACTTCTTTTTTTTAATATTCTGATATTTATATAATATGATACATATTTAAATTAAGTTAAAATAATTACAATATTATAAGTAGCAATATTTGTTTTACAAATTGCCCATGTCAATTTTTTTATGTGTGATTTTTAAAAACTAAATCATGATCATGTTACATACATACATAGTTTGTTGGTTCCTTAGTGAAATGCTTTTGATTTTCATAATTTCTTTTTTATTTTCTACAAAGCCAGTTGTTCAACAAAATACACAAAAATATTTTGGAATGTCGTATAATTAAGAAAATGAAAAGAGAAAAAAACTACGAGAGTAGAATTGATAATTATTAAATGATGATATACTTTAGTGTATATTATATAAATCTGATGAGAGAAGTATAAAAGTACATAACATGTTTTTTTTGTTTTCTCCTCTTTGGTTTTCACAATTTACGCAAATGTGAAAATCTATATATTAATTTTTGTTAGTTAGTTCTTTTTTTGAATTCCAATACAATACAATAAATAGAATTATTAAATGAACATTTAAATTGTGTTGAAATATTCATAATTTTTAAAAAAAAAAATTATTTATTTTCTTCTTCTTGTAGACTTGTAGTTTATTGTAGGATTTTCTGTTGTATAATCTTGTGTAAATTCTTTCGTTAGGTAATGGTAATTAATTATTGGTTTTTTTGGGTAGTTAATGTAGGTCACTCCGTAGGATACAAATATTTTAACAAGTAAAAGAATGCATGCAAATGACCATTGTTCCCTAGAGATATGAGGAGTGGGGTGATTTTATGACTTATTGATTTCACATGATGATTTATTTAGAAGGGGGGAGTATTAATGATGATACTTAATATTGGTACGTCCATTCAATCTCTGTAGGGATTCTCGCTACTCATTATCAATGGGATGATTTAGGGATTTTGAAAAAAAATGTTGAAAATCTCTCAATGAATCTCTCTCCTTATATTCCTCTGTGTTTGATTTGATTACAATGATTTTTGAAGCACACCAAAAATATCGGTACTTGTCGGCACTTCAGATAAGAATGAAGAGACATTCTCCACATGGAGAGAAGAAGAATATCTAATAATTTAAATTTTTAAATTGTAGACTTTATCTCCATTAATGTTTTTTTTGTGTTTACAGCTCAAAAAAAGTTGATTTGATATTCTTGTCGTGCTTTTGGTTAAAGTGAGGGAAAAATACCTGTTGGTATTAAGGATTAGGAGTACAATATATAAATTATTGCCGCTGTTTATTGCCTTCTGCCTACCCCTCTGCTGTATAATTTCCTTGTTTTTGTGTGCTGTCTAATATGCTGATTATGTTTGTGTGTGTGTATATCTGTATGTTTTCAAATGAATGAAATGACCTTTAAATAAGTTGGTTGTGAATACAAGTCAATTTATTTGTTGTAATAATAATTATGAGAAGAGATGAAGGTCTCTGCTCACTAATGGATTATCTTCTCTCTCTCTCTGTCTGTATACACAACCTACGACTGGTTTTACTACTCGACTTTGGCCTCTGTTTGACCACTACAAAGACTGACTACAAATTTTTGATATTGCTTTTATGCTTATGTGTACAGAGAGAGAGGGAGATGTGGTCATTTAATTCTTCTGGTTAAAGGGGTTTATTGTTTTGTACATGATTTTCGTGAGATGAAAAAAATCTTCTACGGAATATGGAATAGCCAATCAAGAAATATATTTTGATATATTATCCACACATTATTATTGAACTCATTCCCTCCTGTGGTGCTCTTAATGTTCATTAAATTATTTTGAGTAAGATCGTAGACCCAAGATATAACAGCATACACTTTTTAATGTAAATATGTTGACAGCCGACATGTAATACGGATAGTTGATAGTTGTAAATGTTTTTTAAGAGTATCTAAAACTAATTATTTAAATTTCTTCCTTGTTCTTTCTTCCTATTTAAATACAGAAAAGTACTGGTACTCAACTCACCTTTTCATTTTTTTTGTACAAGTCCTGACTCTCAAGTTCATGTTGAGTTGATTATATATTTTTCTTCTGTATTTAACCCCTATAAATTTATGGGAAGAGTTTGACAAAAAGTTTTGTGAAAAACTTTTATTTTTAGGGGGGGGGGGAAATATCTGTATTAACGCCTCAGACACAAGTTTACAACAATAATCATTTACATTGGTCAGACACAAAACTTTTTTGGACTGTCACAAAGAGGACATGTCACCAAGAGAGAGAGAGAGAGAGAAAAGTATAATCATTAAACCAATTTTATAAGAGAGAGAGAAATAAAATGGAGAGCAAGATAAGAATCGACATTTTTTGGCTCAAATAGTAAAAAATATAGACAACGTGAAAAGCCAACGCCGGATGAGCGCATAGGAAGGCTATTAATTCTCGTTTAAAGACCACCACATATTTGCTAAGGTTACATAAATTTATGAGTCTACTTTTCTCCTGCTTTTCCATCTCCAGGAAAAAAAAGAAGGACAACTTTTTATCTGCTCCACAGGGTATGAGAACACTCTTTTTTTTGTGTAGACGTGAAACGTCTCTTATACTCCACTTAAACTTTCTTTTTTGAAGTTTCTGAATTATTACTTTTCCCCTTACTTTTTTTCTTCGTCTTCCTCCTACCACTGGCATATATTATTAATATATGAAACGAAACTTTATATTTATATACAAATACATAGCTTTCTCAAAATTTGGGATTTCTTTTTCAGTACAAAAATATCTCACAAAATTTTTGCTAGCTTCATTAACAGTTTCATGGAAATGGAGACCAATGTGAATGTGAAGCTAATTAATATTTTCTTAAGTACATGTGTTGGAACAATTTAAAATTTGTCATTTTATGTTGTAAAATCACAAGTAGAATCAAATATTTTACCAAGGTCAGAAGAATTCAATGGGGAAATCTACGAGAAAGTCAAGGTTCCCTTTTTTTTCATTTGGTTCCTTGATTCTCTCTCTCTCGTTTCCAAATGAGAAAGTTGAAAGTGAAAAAAGTTGTCATGTGCTGGAGTGCCTTTCACCAATTTTTTTTTATTTTTGGAATAATATAACATTGTGTATATGCAATCCTTCATCATTTATATAAATGTAGGCCATGTGTGTGCCATCGCTATGCTGTGCTATATGTTTATATAATGCTGTGCGTGTGATATGTGCTTTATGTGAAAATACTTTTTATTATTTTTGATGATAGTCTGTATAATAATTCAGTCATCTTTTTTGTGTGCAAATTTTTTTGCTCTCTCTTTCTTTTTCTCTCTCTCTCTATCAACATGTGTGCATATATAATATTATACGTGTATTATCTCACAGGATATGGGAAGTTGGAATGCGAGGAACCTTGAGTCTTTGGCTCTTTCTCCAAGATCTGAAACTCCAACTCGAGTAAGATGACGTCTTCATTTTATTTCCTTCTTGTTGTCTTTACCTTTGTACAAATATAAATTTATAATCCAAGTTTGCATATACATTTTTATATAGGGAAAACGATACATATGTTCATATATAGTCCCTATTTAACATACATGAGTTATCTATCAAGTCCTTGACAAATATGATTTTCTTAATGTTTTATACTTTTCCTCAACTTGAGATCTCAACTCATATGTAGTAGAACATGTCAACTCAAAAATTGTCTTTGTTTTTAGCCACGAGTGACTGTACTTTTGTTATATTTCCAAGTTTCTTTTTTTCTTGAACATTTATTTTTTATAGTTGGTTACTCCATTATTATTACAGATATTAAGAAAAGAAAAGAAGAAAAAAGACATGGTAATAATACATATAACGGCGTCACTGACTGACATTTGTGGAACAATGTCAATTGGCAGACTCCATTCCTCATTTTGAGGATAATCAATGAACTTGTATGAATTATTAAATTGTCTACAAAGAGAGAAAAAAACTTTGTACGTAAGAGACGGAGAAATTTTTGTGGTTAACTTTAACTTTCTTTCATTTTCATCGATGCGTACAAATATCTGTACAGAATATGATGAAGAGATAGAATAAAAAGTTTTTCAGTTTGAGAGACCAAGTCACAGTTATGGGTAGATGTGGATTACGTAGCCATTTTTAATACACAAAGAGAGAGAGAGAGAGAGAGAGAGAAAGTCTCTCTCATACGATTAAAAAGTTTTTTCATTTAAATTAAATTTCCACTACATTTCTTCCCTTTCTACATAAAATAATATCTGCGTATCTGTAAGTATGGGGAATTTTAATCCCATTTTCCTCTCTCCAACGTCCAACTAAAAATGTCGAATTTGATGTATAATAAGTTTTTTTGGTATTATTTTTTGGGGGGACTGATTAAAATAAAAGGGAAAAAGTCATTGTAATTTTGAATGAGAGGGAGTTGAAATAGAAAACATTTTCTGTAATTTGTAATTTTATACCCATCAAAAGAAAAAAAATGGATACATCAACAAAAGGTTGATAAAAAAAGAGTATTCTTTTTATTTTATAACATGTACACATAAGGTTTACATAAGTCTTCAACATTCAAGTTTATGCACTCAAAAAAAAAAAAAATTATTCTAAAGCTTTCTCCACTTCCTTAACTTTTTCTTTTTGAGAATATAATGATGCCAAAAATGTGAACAAGTCATAATAAATATAAAGGATAAGGTAAGGTAGATGTAACATGTATAAATAATAGGTTTCTTTTTAGTTTAGTTTTCTTTTATTTCTAAATATAGAACTTGCACAAATATCATTTCTTTTTTAGAAAAAAAGGGTCAGGTCATGAAAAAAAAAGTGGTACGAGACGAATACAGTCGTACGTCAGAGTTGGAACCAGCATGCAATTATTATTATCATGTTGTATGTCTTGAGGGAAAGAATATTATTTTTTATAAAATATATTAAAAAAAATATTTCGGGTATGCGTGAGTAACTTTATCTTGCCAAAAAAAGATGATTCTTTTTTGTCACACACACACTAATGATTGTGACAACGAGGGGAAGAGGATTCCCGGAGATGAAGAAGAAAGACTTTTTTTTGTAGTGCTACTGGCTCTACACAAAGATTTTGTTCAAGTGTAGAACGTACATTACTTGTATGTGAGTATCTATATGTACATACGAGGGGAGATCAAAAAGTAATGATTATGATTTTTTAGCTCCATTCGTTGTAAAGCGATCACCAAGATATTTGAGTATGTTATACTAGAACTTGTTAGAGGTCTACATAAAAAATTTGAAGTTTTGAAA
>JAQIVZ010001000.1:0-43317 GCA_034700945.1 Arrhopalites spinosus | reverse complement strand
GTAATGTTAATTTTTACATTTTCAACGTAAATATACAATAAAATCACGTAAAATTCTACGTGATGATACCAGTAGTGCGTAAATACCTGAAATCAAGTAAAATTCTACTTGTTTTAACGTAAAATTTAACGTGAAGTTTTAAGAGTGTAGAACATAGAGACTAAGAGAGAGAGAAAGTCAAGGAGGTGGTATTAATAGGAGACGAGTGAGCAGACTGTTCTCTGTGCAAACGCATCAAAATCCACAAGTGCCACCATAGTTTTCCACCCTCTCTCTCTCTCTTGTTCACCATCTAGTCACATTTTTCATTTTGTTCATACGACATTATCCATCACCCATGGATCATTGCCCTTTATAATTTACTTGTCACCACACACAAATTGCACAGAACCGGAAATGTTTTTCATCTCATTCTCACTTCAATTCCTACCCATTCACCCAATTCTTCCCAGACTATTTGACTACATGAACTTGTTTTTTTTAACTGACTTGTGACTTTACAATTTTTAGTAGAAATGAGTTAAAATGGAAATTTAATATGAATGAGAGAAAAGAAAAAGTGTCGTAAAAAAAGTAAATAAAACTTACGTCTCGAAGTTTGTTTGATACCCAGTCTTTTATTCTAGAGGCTTTTTCTTCCACTTGCCGAGACTCCTGAAGGCGTAGCAATCTCTGTGTATTACAAAATAAAAAAATATGATGAAATGTCAAATATTTGGAGTCATAAAAAAAGTTGAAACTTTTTTCATTTTATGAGTTTCATGTCGTTTATTATATTTTTTATATTTAATAATATTTTATGAAAATCCCTTCTCGTTTTCCTCTCTTTTGATAAAATTGTATTTGTAAGTAAATATGCAGAGCAGAAAATTTTTTTTTTTTTATTTCATCTAAAAATTGTACACTATAAAATACGACTTGTACTACTATTATAGTCAATAATGTTGATTAAAACTATTTATTAAACAAAGTCTTAAATTGGGACAAAAAAACAAATTATAAGAATAAAAGAGAAAGTAAAAAAAAAGAGAGAGAGAGAGTGAGTGAGTGAAAACTGAATAAAATATGAACGAGAACGAACTGCATTTTGTTCTATCTAGAAACATTAAATCGTTTTCTTGATTTTGATTTGAGTCAAAAAAAAAATTCTTTCATTTTATTTCGTCTCATAAAAAATAATACAGATACAGATACATATACCTATTCAATTTACAAACAACTCCCTCAATAATAAAACATGTATTTTTTATGTACAGTACAGATAGGTACTTTATATGGACAAAACTATGAATAGATGAACTGGACAAAAAAAACTAGAGACATTTTCGAGCAATGAAAGAATCTGGGGAATTGAAGCAAGCAAATGAACCTCTATATAAATTTCATCCTCTACTTGTTCCACTTGAAACTAGGTATGTACATCTATTTTCTACACTCTTATATATCTCTAAAGGGGTAAGCTACCCAGTAAAAAACCCTACAAATTTTACAAACCAAGTCAACCAAACAAAGATTCAAAGATTTGGTTCCATTAAAGATATGGTAACAGTTGAGAGGAGGACTAAAATGTACGCTACACATTATATTCATTCACAGGGAAAAATATTGGATGAGTAGCAAGAGAGAAAGAGAGAAAAATTCTCTCTCGTCTACTAAACTACACAGTACACTAGTTTATAGTTTTGTAGTACCCAAACTGAAACTGAAAAGAGAGAGAGCGAGAAAATGCATTTATGTGACCATAGTCCCTACTTTTTGCTGTGCACTGGCCTTCATCATTTCCATTTGCATGATCCTATCTATACACGTTACAATGACGTACATAGAAAGAGAGAGAGACAAGGTTTGTGTACACATTTCAAGAGTAGAGTCTATATAATATAAATGTGTGTATAAAGTTAAAACTGTTTTCCAATCCTAGCAACACACACCGTATGTCCTTCTTCCCATCGTAAAGTATCTGAGTATATTATTCTACTATAATACTTTTGGAGTTTCAAACTCTCCTCCTCCTCCTCCTCCTCCTCCTCCTAACTTGCTTTAAGTAACAAGCTTTTTCTGTACAGATATAAAGTAGTATAGACTCATAGAAAGATATACAAATAGACAGGCGTAGACATTGCCATTCCAAGTCTGGACTCCTTCCGGATGAAACTCTCTTGAAGAGTTTTTGGAGACACAAAACGTGGGGACTTGCTAAAAGTTTCAAGCGTATGGCTAACGAACGAATTTGGTTTCACAGTCCACACACAATCTCTATGCCTCTCTTGGGTCTACATTTGGCATAGAATACCCAAAGAACTTGGCAATATTAACCATGAGGTACTCCCACCACTCTCCCTCTCTCTCTCTGACCTTCCTCTCTACCTTACATATTGTTATTAACTCAAAGAAAAGATATATATATGTATATAGATAGCATTCAAGATAATTGACAAATGAAATTAGTCCTCATCCCTTTCACTGTTTCAATTCTTCTCCCTCATTAGGCTTCTCTTTAGTTTAATCCACTTTAATTTTCTTTCGTCTTCAACTAACAACTTTACCAACTTTATGAGGCCAACAAGTTGAACAACATTATTTTAAGATAGTTTAATAAAATGTCTTAAAATTATGTGTAAACTAAAAATATCAAATATAATTTTATCATCATTATTGGTTTCAACAGTTTTCTTTTGAGAACTCTACAAGTTTTAAAAATATTTCATTTTTGACTATAGACATGACTTGACTTTAGTAAAAAAAAAATTCTACAGATTATAGATTACAAGATAACATTGGACTTGAAAGTTTGAAGGGAATGGCTGAAATAAATTATTAAATTTTCATTGCATCTCTACTACAGTAAATCAGCATAATTTACACATTCTGAATCAAAATCATGCATGTAACGAGTACCTAATCAACGTTCTGCGTTACCATCATGCGTATTATACGAGAGTGCTTATCTTTGAAGAGAAAGCAAGGAGAAATTGTAGGAGTCGACGTTCGATTTATTGCTCAAGGAAAATTAAATCGATAGTGACATCTAAAATAGAAGGGCGTTGATATACATACAAACAGTGGACGAAAATGCATGAGGAGGATGAGAGAGAAAGTCGTTCTCTCTCCCTGTCATCGGCCATCCCTTTTAGTTACATTGAACTCTAGGGACTCATATTTGATACGATTGTAGGAACCAAACTCATCACATCACAGATCTGGACATGTGAGAATCAAGTAGAGAAAATCTCTCTTCCCATCTTGGATAAAATGTAGTCGACATTCCCATTCTAATATCAACTTTTCCAATCCTCTCTCTCTCTCTCTCTCTCTCTTGCTCTATCTCTTCCTTCCACATTCCATTCCTTCTAGTCTAAGACGACCAAGAAAAGTAGAGGAGAAGGGGGTTAGAAAAAAAACTTATCGACCTTTTTCAGTCAAGCTGAAAAATACCTGTCCAGTAATATATACGAAATGCTTCAACTCGTTCGTTAAAAGTAATAACACCTTGGGTTCTCTAGTTGAATTACACACTTGATATTACATATTGTGGGCACTCTGGGTACAAGAACCTGGGTCACACTTTACCACTTGCCCTGTCTCTCTCTCTCTAAAAGTTCTCTTCTTTTTTCCCATCTCAAGATTTTTTTTCTTCTTCTTTTCTTCTTTCTCTTCTGCACACACATCTCAAGTTTTTTTTCAGCTATGA
The DNA here is from genome assembly GCA_034700945.1 of Arrhopalites spinosus. NCBI lineage: Eukaryota > Metazoa > Arthropoda > Collembola > Symphypleona > Arrhopalitidae > Arrhopalites > Arrhopalites spinosus. Next base: position 39,626 of record JAQIVZ010001000.1, on the reverse strand, counting down.
AGCGGAGACGTGCTCATCGAGCACCGTCTCGACTCACGATACTCCCAAGCACATTCTTTAAATTCGTTCTGGATTCTGTATCGCTCGCCAAAAGGCTCTCTCTCTCTCTTTCAAGTAAAAGTAGACACTGTCTCATTCCTTGTTCGCTTCACCCAAAAAAAAATTCCGACAATTTTTTTTCTAAAAAAGGGGGGACAGATTTCATAGACTATATGACCGCTTCAAATGTCATCATAACCTCTACTGGCGTGTCTTTGTTATTACATTTTCCACTATTGAACAAAATCCTATTCTCCAATATTTTCTCATGTTATTCCCTCTTTTACCGTCACACCAAAAATTTATAGAGGACAGGGAGACGACGACACGAGAGAGAGAGAGAGAGAATGTGTGGGATGTGGTGAAGAACAAGAAACAGAAAATCAAAATGTTTATTGTTATTGAACGTTTGTGTTTGTTCTCTTGAGTGTGGGTGAATGTTTCCATTTTATTTTTTTCCAGAAAAATTGACAATTGCCAACAACAACAAAACAAGGAATGGAGTCCTAATAAAATTCTTTCTCTCTTTTCTTTCACTACCCATGAAATAAACTAAGGATAAAAAAATAAGAGGGTCAATCTTTCACCTAATTCACCAAATTCATTTTTGGAATATTTAGTAAACATTTCATATTTCAATAATCCAAGTCAAATGAAATTTACTTGTTTATTGATTCTCATAAAGAAGAAAAGAAGAGAAAAAAATAAATAAATAGAAGGGTTGCAGTGTACAGGTGTAAAAATAAAATTTTATGTAGGAGGGGGAAGAAGAAGCAGAAGATGAAAGAAAATAAAAATAAAAATGATGTTTTTCAACGAGAATGTTATTCCATCAAATAAATGTTCCACTTTGACTTGAACATGATCTCATATTAGAATTTGAATATATGGCAAATGACAATGATGAAAGGTAATCCAGTTTGAATCTAAAATAGTTTCTCTAGCTTTCTCCCCATATAAAATACATGTACATCTATAGAAATCCATTCTTATACTTATACAAGCCAAAAGTCCATAAAAGATGGAGAGAAATTGGAAAGGAAAAGGGGAATGGAAATTGGAGAAAGGACAAAAGAGAGAAAGTGGAGAGGGGGGTCATCAGATGTGTAACACTTGAGACAAGACAAGGAAATGACAATAGTGAAGAAACGGGGAAGGAGAATAAGATAGAATTCAATAGAAATAAGAGAAAGAGGGGAAAGAGAAAGAAGGGAGGGAGAAAGACAAAAAAAGAGAGAAGATCATGGGAGCATGAAGAGGAAGGGGAAAAAAGATATTTGACGATTTATAAGAAGTAAGAAGTGTAATAATGAGAGACCTGCTCTTCAACTTGGCACTCCAGTCTCGAGATAACTCTCTCCTTTTCTCGGACAGCGTTCTCAAGTGTGCACAGCTTCTCTTCTTCCCCCATAGCCCAGGATCCAGGAGCATTGGACGTTGCTTCTGACAGCTGCTGCTCCATCACTCGTACCTAAAAAAAATTTATACAAAATTAGACATTTTACTCATCACGGAATACATAGTCAACCAATTTAGTAGTTACAAAGTAACTTAAGTACTATATATTATATAGTACTACATACTACACAGATACTCTCTCGTTTAATTAGCACTGATGAATAGACGTGATATTTCCCTGTCAATTTTCTCTCCAACGCACACACACACTCTCTCTACGCACCATGTCTCTCTCGTCTTTTGGTAAATTACTCGCTCAAAAGAAATTCCTGGACGACTCCTTTTTTTTCTCAAAGAAACGGAAAAGAGGCCGAGAGGGAAAGGCGAGGAAGCAAAGAGAATTTGGAGCTCCTCAAAGGAAAATTATCTTGCTTTACATTTCCACCCCAGTTTTTTTTCTCTCTATGTATTACTCATATGTATACATATACATACAAAGAATCTTCCGCGTAAATTATCCCTTTTCACGCACGTGAATAAAGTTGGTTGAGTTTTTTTTTCGCTCTCTCTCTCTCTCTCCCAAATTTCCCTCCCACGTCTTGTTCTCCTTCTCTCCGTCTTCAATGTTAAGACTATAAACTTTTATGCGTGCAGACCCAGCTTTATCTTATATCTTCCTCAAGGATTGAGGATGTAAGAAGGCTACCTAATCAAATTCCCTTTTTTTCTGCTATTTATCAGCTTTTTTTCCACTATCTCTCTCTTCATTTCATAAATCATATAACAGGCCCCCCCTTTCCATCCAAATTACCCTCTAATAGTCAGAGAAAAACCTCGGCTCACTCCTTTAGAGGTCACTCTCCACTTATACTTTGTAATATCTTTGCACCAAAAATTATCTCCCTTCAAAATCTTTTCGTGCTTCACTTTCATGAACATTAATTATACAAAAATCTAGACAATTAATTTTTTTTATAAAAAAAAGATTTTTTTTGGGGAATTATATCATCGTGACTAGACTTGATGGTCAAATCTCAAATCCTCAGCAATAAATTTTAATGTGGAGAAAGTAGAGATGTATAAAATAATCTTTCTTTTTACAAAACCAAAAATACAGATTTATGTAAAACATGTTATTAAAGTGATTTAATTATGTTTTGAATTCAATTATTCAGCAATTTTTAATTGTACAGATAAATAATATTTATATCAGTATGCAAGTTCAACAAGATTAATTAAAAGTGTACATAAATATTGTAGAGGGAGACAAAATTAAGAAAATAAAAAAATTTAATTTAATTAAATGTCAAATAATGATGATAAATTATTGGTAAAAAAAATACAAAAAAATTTTAGCTGTGTAGACTTTAAGACAAAGATGAACAACCTTTTCATTGTATTGTTAATTAACCTTTATTAAATAATTTTATAGGTTCTTCTTCTCCACTCAAAGGAAATATTAAGGGAGGAGAGAGAAAGTGAAAGTGAAAGTGTAGAATTTTCATATAAAATACATTATAGTCATTCTCTTGTCTATTTTTATAGAATAAAAAGCATGAGACTAAGAGGATGAGACTCAAAGCTAATGTCATCAAGGTACTATAAAATATCTATCACCTTCATCAATTCACCAACAAGAGGAGACAAGAAAAGGCTACTAGTATTTGTAGTATTATAAAGAGAGAGAGAGAGAGAGAGAGAGAAAATTTTATGATGAATCGGGCCTTCTAGTCAGAACAAAAAAGAATTACTAGAGAAGAAACAATGGGGATCTCACAACAGAGGCAACTGACGACACTCAAAATTACAAGGCGTATTAAGGATGACAGGTTCATTAATCATCATCCCGTTACATTTTTTGTGACTCTCTCTCTCTTTGGCTTGTTATTGTGGTGGGTGTCATTGGAAAATATAAAACACAAATTTCTCAGTCTCCTCCCTACACAGATACATGGAGCTGTAAGTTTGTTGAAAAGAAAAAGAGAAAGCATTTTCATTCATAACTAGGATCTCTTTCACCATACAAGAGACAAAATATGTACACAATACTTTGTACTACATTACAATCCGTTTTTGTCAACAAACAAACAACTCATTTATGGAAAAACATAATCCATCAGAAAAGAGAAAGCGTAATGGAGCGTACACTACAAGTAGGAGTAGGAGTACAAAAAAAACAACAAAGTGAAAGCTCCAAACTAACTTGTCTTCTCCTTTCACTCCAAGACCTAACAAAGTCTCTGTCTGTGACGTAGATACATGTAGAGATAGAATAGACGGAAAAAAAGGAGAGAGAGAAATAAAGAAAAAGGAAAAACAAGTTTCGAATTCTAAATAAGCAATATGAATTGATGAAAAATACACAAGTTTTTTTTCTAGTCCTTGTCCATGTCTGTAGAGAAAATATATAGAAAGTCCAACTTTAATAATTGTAACTACTATAAAACTCTCTCTCTCTCTACACAGTCTATTCTCTAGTCTCTACATGTAGTTATTATTATTAAATTCGTTTGAACTGTGTCAAGTCTCAAGTTAAAGTAAAAGTTGTCATCGTGTGTGGGTCCCTGGGTTTTCTCTATTCTCAAAACTCTCCTTTTACTCTACTCCACTGCCAATGTCAGTCCTGAAAAGTTAAAACAAGAGAGAGAGAGAGAGAGAGAGACTGGAGGAAGGGGAAAGGGGGAGGGGGATAAAGTTGAACAAAAGGAAGCAGACTAGGATAAGTTTTTTTATTGGACACGCAAAACAAGAAACAAGTTTACAGACCCCCCAAGTACAATGTAACAATATCCACAACAACAAACAACAAGTAGAAGACTTTCTTATAGAGAAAGTCAAGGTAAGGCTAGTGGATAATGTACAAAATAAAAATAGAGACATGTAGAGAACACTCATATGTAGAGAGAGAGAGAGAGAAAGAATATAACTAGATGAAAAACAAAGAGAATATAAAGACAGAAGCAAATTGAGTTTAGCATCGTATTTAATTAAAATTAGGCTCACGATCTCTTTGAATTCAAATGAGAGAAAGAGAGTCGAGAAGAAATTGTATAGGATTGAGAGAAAGAGAGAGAGGGAGAGGTTTCTACACGATAAATCTATCCAGAACATTAATTGGACTCAAGTCTTCTCCTTCTTGGAAAAGGAAGTGAAACTGTCTTATGCAACCACAGCAAGAAAGATTATGGACGACATTCATCTCAAGACTTCACTTTCTTTTTACTTACTCAACCAACGTTCCACCCGCATCACCCACTGCAAAGTCTACTTTAAAATGAAAGTCACATGCATTGAATGTTGCACTTGCGTTGGCAACCCAACCAAGCAGTTTTTTTTACAACTTGAAATATTTCAAGGCCCATTCTATTTTAAAAAGAAAAAGTTACAAGAAATTGAACCAGAAAAGAAAGACCAAGAGAAAAAAAACTATTCAGCTTAAAAATGGTAACCAGTCAATTACCCTCCACTCAATACTAAAAACTTTGGCCCCATACCTTGAAACCCCCCCCCCCCCTCCTTTAGTTTGTAGGATGGATGAAATTAAAACTATGTATTAATCTTAATCCCATCATTTATCAAACTTAATTGAATCTTACACTTGAATTTCTTTCTTAACCACTTTCACTATTTACTACGCACAAATAAAATATACATAAAATATTCATGAGACTTTCACTCTCTCTCCCAGTTAATAAACATTTTTAACTTTATCAAGAAGATTCATTGACAGAGAGAGAGAGGGAAAGAGTTCATTAGGTAGTGTCAATTTTTTTTAATTTGGTAAAAAGCTTTTTTATACATACGCATACATGTATCTGTATGTACAGACATTTCAATGGCTCGTAAACATTAAAAAGGAATTTAGAGAGAGATATTTTGGTGTCATAAAACTTTTTTTTGTACATTTTACAAAAAAAAGAACTAGTTGAAATATTTTACACTTGTGTAAAGTTTTATTGCATTGGTAAAATATTACAAGACTTTTTAGTTAGAGTTAAGTACTACAGTGTACATCCAGTACCCACCAAACCCTATACAAAAATATTGGGAGACTTTTTTTCCTTCTAACAGAATGGTCCAAGGATATGTTTGGAACATGGTAAAAAAATAAATCCAATATTTATGCTTGGTGCATGATAAAATTGTTGGAAAGAGAAAGAGCAAATTCTCAGTATTCTCACATGACATGACTCCCGCCTCTCCCCATAGTTATGTTATACAAAAAAAAGTATATTGCATTACACTCCCCCTTTTTTGCATTGGTTTAGTTTTTTTTTGGTTGCCAAATTCTGGTTCAAAAGTAGAAAATGAGAAAGTCAGCAAGAAACTTAGGGAGAGAAGAAAGCACAGAGAGGGAGAGAGAGAGAAATAATATGGGGGAGGAGAAAGAATGGGGGATAGAGAGAGAGAATCACCGGATTTATTCTGTTCCCTAGATCCCCTCCATATCTTTTTCACGCTTGGAAACACATAAATAAGATTATACGCAAAGCAAATATGTTGTTATTTGTTGTAGCACATCAAAACAGAATAATATCATCTATCTTTTCTCCATACTTTCTCCCTCCCATTCTCCCCATTGTACTTTTCTAATAGTGAACGTGGGCAGAAGGAAAGGGGAAAGGAGAGTCTCAAAAATCTTTTTTCTTTTTTTTTGACTCTCCTACCCTCTACACAAATCTAATATTGTGAAGTTCAGAGCTTTAGTGGGGGGCCCATCTACGATTACAAAATACCCATGAATACTCTTCTCTTTTTCAATAGTTTCCTGGGTTCAGAGAGAGAGAAAGTGAAAGTGAAAATACAATGTGCGATTACCAAAGACCACAGGATGAAAGTTTGTCCAATATATTATTCTCCCCCTTTTTAGTTGTTTCCTACCCCAATACCCACTACCCACCTACTTGAACTATTATTTCTTCTTCCGCTCAAGATTTCACATAATATTTAATACATTTCTCCGAGAATTCTCTATTCTTCATTTATGTACATGGGCAAAATTTCATTATCAAAGTATTCTTCTTTTTCAAAAAATCATCTTAATTATTTGTGCACATCCAAAACAAACTAAAAAAGTTTTTCAAAATGGTGTACATAATACTGTACTTTTTTCTCGAAATGGAAAAAGTCTGAAAAAACACGGGGAAAATGTATTGAAATCATGTCTGACAGTTTTTTTATGTAGTAGACATTGAATCAGTCAATAAAAAAGTGGTAATGTAGTGTAAGTAAAATAAAGTGTAATTTATTGCTTTGATAAAACTAAAAGAGTAATCAACTTATAACATAATCGACTGTGTAAATGGAAAGATAGTTTTTTTTCCAAATAGTGACTCCGTTCTGCTATGATACAACGGAAGAGAAAGTACACACACACACAAAAATAGAGAGAGAAAGAGAAAAAAAGGTAATGTATTTGCAATAAAAGGTAAAGGTAGGTAGAGCGAAAGTATTGGGAAAGAAAAAAAGAGGGGACACAGGAAATTGCTTTCTCTACTTTCACTTTCTCTCTTTTTATTCAACAGAGCTATCAGAGCCTTTACTCCAAGAGTATGAGATTGGGAAGAGAGAGAGAAAAAAAAGTTCCATTTATTCTCATACACACAAGACAATAATGTGGATTGAAACCACAAGGCAGAAGGTTATAATGGATGCTACACAACCCCCTGACCATTCCTCGTCTCCTTTTCTTTTTTCTCCTGTCTACTTCAGGAAAAAAAAAGTTTCCTCAAGGAATAGACCATAATTTTTGTGATACGAAACCGCTTATAACAATTTTAACTGGATAGGACCCAGCCAGAGAAAATAAGAGTAAATGACAAAAAGAACAAGCCCTAAAAACATGAAAGTTGGAGTTGTAGTTTGGAGAGATGGAGAAAAAAGAAGAGGAGAAAAAAAAGTAGGTAATATGATCGTATCTCATCCACACCGTCTCTCTCTCTCTCTCTGAACATGAGCTCGACTTTTTGTGGCTTGTAGATTCCAAGTAAACTTGGAAAACTCCTAGAGCATACATTGTACACACACACACACAATGTAAAAGGGCATTTATTGACTCAAGATCAAAAAAGAAAGTAGTGGAAGTAATCAATCAAATTTTCCAAAACCCATTTGGACTTAGTCAACCGAATGAAGAAGAAGAAGAGAAAAAAAATCTCTTTTTCTTTTCCTAACAACAACAACCAGAGTAACAAGAGAGAGAGAGAAAAGAGAAAGAAAAGTTTTCCAGGGTCAGGTACAGATATGTAGGAGAAGTAGGGGCCTATAGGGAGAAACTAAGATAAATATAGAGTGACGCTTTGGGTTCCATTACATAAAGGAAGGCAAGTCCTTGTTCTTGGTGTTGCTTTTGCTTTTGCTGTTGCATTGCAGAGGCAATTGAGTAAATCAGTTGCAAAAAAATCTTGTATTGTAGCTTTGATTATGCAACAACTCTCCCAAAAAAACAAAGAAATCTTCCCCATATTGTGACGTCCGTGTAAAACCTTGTACGTCTACATTTTACAAAGAAGAAGAATTTCGCATTTTTTATCCATTTCAATGCCGCCTACACCAATGTATACAATTTTCACTAGCTCTCTCTCTCTCCAATGAAATACATGCTACAGGAGGAGAAAGTTGGTATTCAATCAAAGCCGGAACAAAAGAGAAGTTGAAGGAAGGTTGTCTTGAGATTGTTGAGGCATATTATTCAAGTTGAATTGGTTCACGAAAAACGAAACAAAATTTACATGAACCATTCCAATTTCACCTGTAAAAGCTTTCTCTTTCTTTCTCTCTCTCTCTCTAGATTTACAATTTAGAGGTTGGGATATTTCTAAATGAAAATTTTTAGACTGTAAATATGTACATATGTAGTTTACATAAGACTCTGTCTAATGGAATCAAGAAGTTGGAATAAATTTAACAATTTATTCAATAACCTACATTTCAACAGTTTGCGTTGAATAAAAAAAACAAGCTTTATGTCAATTTTCAAACTTTCAAGATCGCATTTTCTAACAACAACTGTCTACTCAATCTTACAACTCAAGCTTTCTTTTTTTTTAAACTTGTGCTTTTTTGTTTTACTTTCAATCCTATAAATTTTAAATTATTTTTTTTTGCCCGTAAATAGTTTATAAATGTACATGTATAACTTTTAAAATTGGAATTTTGTTGTTGTTTGGATGCCAAATAAACATTGTTATTGTACAACAAATTATCTTGAGTTATAAAACATGTAACAGCAAATGTTATAAATATTTTAAAGACAAAGAGAAAACAATATCTGTAATTTTGTTAAATGCTCACAAGCATAAGTATTCATATAAACATCTCAACGTCGTCCATGTGACTGGACTACATGGAAAAACAGAGAGAGAGAGAGAGTCAAACCACAGCCACATTGTCGGTTAATTGTGGAGAACCACAAGTGGTGTCCATGATTTATGATTGTACAAGTCTAACCACAAGCGTCAACCATTGAAAAAAAGGGAGAACATTTGTATCTCTAAAACTTCGAGTATTATTTGTACACATCAAGTTTCTCACTAATTTATTTAACTGAAAAGACAAGTGGACTCGAATTGTTTTATTTTCTCATTTATAATATTTTATTTTCAAACCACTACATTTTACATTTTACCATACTCTCAATCTTTTTTGAAACAAAACTGAGTGTGAATGTTGAAGGGAGATGAGAGTAAAGAGCTTATGTTGGTGATTGATTGGTTCAGAGAATCCAAATATAAATTATATATATATATATATATATATATATATACGTGTGTAAGTATAAGAATAAGAGGATTATCATATTATTATTGATCCAACAAAATTGATACTCTAAAATGGGCCACTCTACATTAAAATACAGAAAATGTGGAAAACAATAGTATATAAAATACATTGTCTAATATTTATTTTATGAAAGCTAAGTTATACATTGTACATTGTATGTATAATTCACATGAGAGAATTAAAGTAAAATCCTTTAAAAGCTACGCTTCAAATTAAGTTGTTACAATTTTGCATGATTTGATCTGATAACTCACAGATGCATGTGTAATGTCTCTCTTCTCTCTGACACATATGAGTTTGACTAAAAGGTAATCTTTTTTTTTGTTTAGTCTGTACACTCTACAGGAACACTTTCCCTTTTGCTGATTGGTGAAGGAAAACTGTCAAGCTTTGTTTGAAAGTGTGTGTGTGTTTGTAGGTAATACTGTTGGAAGAATTGTAGAGATACATTTGTATCCCTCGCACTTGTGCATTTCTCACTCTTTTTTCTCTCTCCCTTCAAAAAGGGAGGTTTAGTATAGAGAGAAACAAGGGAAATTAACCAGACGTTGATTAAGCCAAAAAAGACTTATATATAAAACCACAAGCTAGCTTATTCCTTCAGGAGCTTAACATGATTCTAAAATTCTTCTCTCTCTCTCTCTCTCTCTCCACTCTACTTTACTCTCCATAGTCTACTGTTGCTAGCCTATTATCCCATCAACTCAGCTTAAGGCAGTAAATGAGGCGAATCTCTTCGTGGAAAGTACGACGACACGGTAAATGCAACTAAAGCTCTCTGTACACATTTACCATTTTACCACGAGTCAGCCGCTCCTAGCTTACTCGTAAGTGCGATTGCCTGTATTGCCACAATATAGGTAGACATAAAACTTGATGGGATCCTGAAACACATCGCATCCTCTCTCTCTCTCTCCAATTCAACCTTCCAAAAACAACTAAGCAGAGAGACAGCATGCACACACACACCTCCTCTCATCTTGTTTTTCTTGTTCTAGTCCTTCTCTCTCTCTCTCTCTCTTACACACACAGAGGAGAATCCCATACACATTTATAGTATAAGAATAAGAGTTAATGCGAAACGATCCAAAAAGAGGATGGTTAACTGTATAGTCGTCCCTCTCTCTTTTTGGGAAAAAAAACTCTTTTCCTTTAAGATAAGTACATTGGTAGGGAGTACCTATATTCAGTGTAAAATGAAGAATTTGAAAAGTAGCTAAAAAACTGGAGCACATTCCCTTGGACGGTGGAATGGGAATTGTAGAATTGAGGACAGTTCTTAAGGTTCTCAAAATGGAGGAGTACGTAGTAGACACACTGGATGGTCACACACAATGAGAGAGAGAGAGCGAAAAAAAGAATCTCAAAAAGAAAATGGAGTTAAGTTTTCTCACAACCCTCAGAATTCTCTTTCCTCCTTCAATACATTTCTTCTTCTCTCTCTCTCTCTAAAAATTTTCGTTTCCAATCCTCCTCTTCTCTCCACCTTCCACCTCACAGTGAAAATACTTTTTTTCTTACTTTTTTTTGGTGCACAGGTATCCTTTCAGCTTATTACTCTTGGAAATGAGTATTCAGGTTAAAGGTGACTCCCTTCCACCTCACCGGCCGTAAAAACGAGGAGAGAGGGAAAAAAACTATTAGATAAGAACAAAAGTTTTTTCGAGTCCAGATTCGAGATTCAATTCAAAACATATTCCAATCACTGATCTTCCTCCTGGAAAAAAAACTCGTCGCTCTCTCTCATTCTAACTTCTAGCCCCATAAAGTTGCTCCATTTCTTTTTTTTCTCCTTTCTTTTTTTTTTGTTTTTAAGCTCTTCTCTTTCTTTTTGGGAAATTCGCCATGCAGAGTGAAAGTGAGAAGGAAGGTATATTACTAATCGTAATTATAATGCCATTTTGTAGATTACAGCACGTACTACAGTCCATACACTATATTATATATATATAAATTGGAGTCTTGGGTTTGGGAAATTCAAGAAACTGTGGAAATTGAAGTTGAAGTCGTCATGGAAAAGAATCCAAATCTAAACTTCTTTGATTTCACCTTGCACTGCACCAACGTTGAATTCACAATTCACCTTCTCTCTCTAAATCTTCCTCCCTCTCTCTCTCTCACTGCTATTTCGAACAAGAAGAAAAAAGAGATTTGAGACTCCCTTTGTAAAATCAATACAAGGGTTAAGAAAAGAATCTCTTTTTTTGTGTAGATGTGAAACAAACGAAAAGTACGTTCATGTTACTATTACTCTATTATAGAGTAGGAGTATATGGAGAAAGTAGGATACTATTTCAGTTTCAATTCAGTAAAAGATTCCTTCCTATGGATGAAGATTGAGAATGTATGAGATTTCAATGAAATTACAGAGATTCCACATTCAGCTTAACTCTTACCCACCAACTCCTACTCCTCCTTCAACCTCCGACTCCCCGACAAAAAAGAGAAAGGTTTTTTATGAGTGGTCTTTTGGTCTTTTTCTTTTTTAAAGGTGAAAGTCAAGCACACACCAGGGATAAAAAATTGTAGATTATCACAAAAAAGAAGCCTCTCTCTCTCTCTCGATTTTTATATATATTTATATATACAAATATATTTTTTTACACAAAAAAAAGTTTTTAAAAGAAGTCTCTCTACTTTATTTTAATACCGTGTTTGTCACATTTCCAAAAAAAAATATAAATGAGCAGGATTAAACTAAACAATAGAAATGAGAGAGAGAGAGTGAGAGAGAGAGAAGACTTGGGTAGCAACAGCAATGGTGCAAGACTTTTTTGTGTGTGCAGGCTATACTAAATATAGTACTAAGGAATCTTTTTCTTGTACTACGTAGTACGTGGGGCCATGAGTATGAAATTTAATAGGGTATCCCTGTGATTAGATCTAATGGAAGGAACGGTACTATGGTTCCATTGATTAGTACGCATTGTACATTGTGTATATCAAGAAAAATCTCTTGAGCAAAGTGTTTTTTTACTAATGACTTGCGTTGGAAAAAAGAACACACAAAAGTAGAAAAAAAGTAGAGAAAGAGTCAAGAATTTTTTTTTGTTTGGTATAAAAAAAAACTTAGAATACAGGAAGTGGTGCTTAATGTCGTTCTTATGTAGCTCATCATATAGCTTATAATTATTTAATACGAAAGGAGTATAAAGTAGAGGGAAAAAATCTAGCTTGCAATAAATAATCATCTTTTACAACAGAACCTTTCTCTCTCTCTTTTCTCAGAAAGGAAAAAAAAGACTAAAAATTTTATAAAGCACATGAAAACTATTTTACACTTATAATGGGAAGAGAAAGAGAAAAAAAATTCTCATTGTAATAGTATCCCATAACATTGGAATGGAGAAGTTTAATTTAAAAGGGACGCTTCAGTTTCCAACTCCAGCTCTTCTTACTTTCTTTTTGTGTATGAGACCACGAAAAATACAACGATTTAGGTTATACAAACTGAATTTTTGCTTTCTCTTTTTTTTCTCCTTTATTCTACTTGTGAGCTGTTTTTTTGGGTGTGTGGGGAAAGCAAGAAAGAAACGTGAAACATTTTAGAGTGAGACAGAAGACTCACTGCTTGGCTATGCATAATACATGTTACGTGAGTCAGACGAGAAAAATGAAAGTTATTTTATATGAGATAAAAAGATTTTTTTAGAGTGAGAGAAAGTGTGTAAAAAAATATTTTTGTGTTGTTACATTAGTCCCTTTTTTTATTTCTATGTATTCACAACAAGGGAATTCTGACATGTGAAAAAAAAATTCAAATGTAAAGTAGGGACTTGTGTCTCACTCTCAACAAATATGAAACAAAATGAAGTCCATTGTCTTGTACTTGAAGACAATGATAAGGATGGTGAAATTATTTTTCAAGCCTTGTAATTGCAATATCAAATTGAAATTGGTTAAAAGGATAAAATGAAAGAGAAAGTAAATTGAAGAAAAGAGAAAAGACTCGTTTAATCCCATGTTGAGTCAAATGTGAGAGAGGGAGGAAGAAAAGAGAAAGTAGGAAATGTGGAAATGGTATCAATTCTAGTCTTTATTTCAAAACCACAGGATTTTAATTTAAACACACTACTCCCTTCGTATTTGTACATTTAACTATAGTCTTGTCTTTATTGTCTATTGATTTTTGTACTGTCAATTATTTTAATCTTTACATTTACTCATGTAACGTTACGTGTTATTATTAAATGTTGGTATTTTTATAAAATACCATTTAATTTTATAAAATTAAATTAAAGGTTTTTTTCTCTCTCTATAAATTTCAAACTGTGTTAAAAATTTATTGTAAAATATACTTTGTTATTTGGAGTTCAAATTTGATAAATTACACACGTGATAATAAAATTTACATGATAAAATGACAATAGAAATTTGTCAAAAAATAATAATAATAATTTTTTTTAACAAGTTAAGATAAAACAAATATTTGTTTCCCTTGACACACAAACCAAAACTTTCTCATTGTTCTAACTAAAGTATAGAAAATAAAAGAAAATGAGAGAGAGAGAGAGAGAAAGTGGATCTTCTCATGGGAAAATAATTCGAATGATGTGGACTAAGTTGAGAAATGAATTAGTTTACTTTCGTAACTTGGTCTTAGAAGTCATCAAAATCTTTTAATAGAGTTTTTTTCCCCTCTCTACTTTTTACTAGAAAAAAGTACGAGTCGTTACACAAAAAAGAACCCAGTTTCAGTTTTACGAACACAAAGTCGACAAAGGTATAGTCATAAACCTATAGATAAACTAGATGAGTAAAAAAACCTGGCTTAACTTTTTACACACAAAATGAAATAGCACGTCCATTCTTTCTCTCTCTCTCTCTCTCTTTTTACAAGACAAGTTTTTTTTTCACGTATGCATATTTTACAGTCACATTACTACAAGTTGAGAGGACGCAAAGGGAGTATAACTGTCAGAGAAAATGGTGACATTTGTACTAAAAAAATGTTTCAAAATAGTAACATACATATTCAAGTAAGCTATTCTGTTTTTATCATGTTTTAATACTCTTGTATAATACACAAAGTATTTTTTTCAAAAAAAAAGAATCTTTCTTAGTCAACCAAGTGATGCAAATAATCATTCAACAAAAAAAAAATCTGCCAATGGTCGATTACCCTCTGTCATTCTATTTGTGAGTACCTCAAGTCCAATGGAATGTTTCATGTTACGTATTAAATTATATGGGAAAACATGTTGTAAATATTATATTCATAGATATAGGTATAAGTATACTGTATAGTATAACATGAGAGGGTATGGTGGAAGGTGTGTTTTATTGTAGACCATTTTTTATTTGGTTATTTTATTTTATGTGCCTCCTCTCTCTCTCTCTCTCTCTCTTTCACCACGTAGAAGGATGGAGACTATAGAGGAGAGTATTTTATATAAAATAATAATTTGTGTGGATTTTCACTTTGAGTCAAATATAAAACGAAAGGTGTAGTTACGTATGTACATGTACCATCTCATTTACGTGAGTATACTTTTTAACTAAAAGGTTTGTATGTGTAGAAAAAACTGATAATAAACCAGTTGCGACCCCCTTCTTAGTCTTCTTCTTGTTTACTTTTTTTTGTGCAAAAATTTCTTTTTTGACTACATAGTGAAAGTGTAGTGTCGATGGAAAAAGGTTGAGGCGATTTGGGCAAGGGCGGTTTATGAGAATATTTCAGCGTCATTTCAAGGTGGTGAAACTTTCACTCTCTCTCTCTATGAAACAACTTTGAGCCCTTCTCAGTACCATGTTAGAATGAGGAAAGTGGCCATTTCTAGAAAATAAAACAAGGCCTCTTCTTCTCTCTCTCTCTCTCTCAACACTCAAATGGATCTTATGTAAGTCACAAGCTTGGAGAAATAAAATTCATCCTTACATTCAGACTAGACTACTCTTCCAAATGACACCAAGCAAACAGAGAGAGAGGAGGGGACCGTTAAACTGCAAATACATACATGGATGCTTGTGTTGATTACACTTTAGGCTCACTTTGATATCACAAAAGATTCGCATTACATTACATTTCATGAAACTTCATTTTCTGAGCTCTCTTTCACATCCCGCATTCTCTCTCTCTCTCTCTCTCTGTGTGTGTAGCTCTCCTCATAAAAATAAAAAATTTGGGAAAAGAGGGTTCCTGGTTGTCTAGTTTTGTGTACTTTTTTGGACTGTACCCTTTTCTGTTCATGTATTTTTGGTAGTTTGAACATTACGTGGATGTATTCAAATTAAATTCAACGGGTGGTTAACTAGCGCTCCAGTTGACACAATCTTTCATATTTGTTAATTATTATTATCATACTCCTCTCCAGCCAGCCACCCAGCTCATCTTTTTTAGTGTATAAAATTACTTTTGCGTGTAGTTGTCGTCTCTATAACGACTCTCTTTTTTTTACTTACTACAGACTACTCTCTTGCCATTTGTCCTGCTTTGACGTTATGTAGAAGCGCATGCTTCTTTTTCTCCCCCCTCTAACCATCCCCAGTGTTACAATGTAGAGCAAAAAATAATAACGACAACTCTAACTTGTGTAGATTCCTTCCCACAGTCCATGAGGTCTGAGGACTGTTTATTTGTATTTAGTGTATAATATTTGTAACTTTGATGGATTATGTTTACCTCCGTTTTGGTGTATCATTTCATAATTGACTTTCTACAAAATTCCCTTTAATAAATAGCCTTTACAATGTACGATGTGTGTTTTGTATAAGTGTCATAAAATGGGATAAAATTGGAATATAAAAATGGAATTAAATATATAGAAAAAAACGTTGTAAATTTTTTAGAATTCCATTAATGTGGAAATAGTTTCTCTTATCAGAGACAAATATGTACATTGTAAGATATTATTAAGATAATTTAAAATAAAAAATATATATGGTGTCTATATAGTACTACAACAATAGTAAAATATGAGTACTTTAAGGGAGTCCAAAGTTTAATAATTGGATTTGGAAAAACAAAAACAGTTAGACTTTGTAGTCTAGACTGAAGACCCTTAAAGAAAATTATTGTTGATGGAAGAAAAAAAAGAAAGTTGTCTCTTTATGATTGGTTTCATGAGCTCCATGTGTTCCCTGTTGTGATATTTTGTTCTCAAACTTGTTCCAGTATTCATTTTATCCTCTCTCTCTCTCTCTCCCTTGTCTCTTGTGTTACTTTTACTTTGAATGACCTGGTGTTATACTAGAGTAGAAAGTATAGAGAAGGTTGAACTTGGAATCATCTGCTCGTATGTGCTTTCTCATTTTATCTTGTTTCTCTCTCTCTCTCTCTCTCTCTCTCTCTCTCGAGTCAAAGGCGGAGGAGGAGGTACTCGGAGGAGCACAAGTTCCATGAAAGTGCATGGGATAGGAATAAAGGGACAACATTAGGTGTAGTCTCCCTCTTTTTTGATGGTACATACAGATACAGTGGTAAGAGGATGGGATATAGGGAGAGAGAGGGGGGAGGAAGAGTGTGTCAAGAAAAGGGAAAAAGAGAAACACATGAGGGTCTTGAACAATGTAGCCCTCTTCTTGTATACTGTACTAACAGTGGCGCAGCACGTCGTCCACCTAACAGCCCTTAGCCTACATACAAGCATATATCTTCATTCAGCGACGCAAACTTATCGACCAATTTCTCAACATTGTTCACTCCTTGCACGCTTCTTCACTTTAGTCCACACGAGGAAGGCACAAGGAGAGCGGGCAGGAGGTTGAAACACATGAAAGTCATGATCCTCTTAAAGAATTTATCTGCGTATTTATTTACCTTCTCTGCAATGCACACACACAATCAACTTACTTTCAAATTACAACCAAGTACATACTTACACTTATGTATATATACATGTCTACCTGTCCATTATTATATGTACCAACGACTTAACAAGCTTTGACTTTGATCACGTCAACCTCATGAAATCTTGTTGGGGGTACCAGCAGCAAAAAAATTACATCTTTTTTTCTATACAACAAATAAACTGTAAGGATGAAATTTGTCACAGAGAAAAAATAGAGAGTCAACAAGGGACTCGGTCCTTTGAGTCTTTTGTTTCTTTTTGTCTCAATGTCATGTAACAAATTTTAAAATAATTGTGTAGTTTTATTTTTTTCTTAAAATAAGTATATTTTTTTGGAAAGTAGGCAGTAGTCAAGAGACTTTTTTATTTGTTCATTTCTACTCTAAATGGTAAAATGTATTTGAGGGATTAAATTTAAATGTAAAAGTCAGAGAAAAATAAAGTTAAATATTTTTCAAAAAAATAAATAAAAATTTCCTCATTCCTTGACATAACTACCTACTATAATTAGTTAATACGACAAAAATTAACTTTTTTGTCTGTTTTGGTCCTCTAAACTTTATAAAATAGCTGAAGGGGAATTTGAATTGAAAAATAAAACTTTTTTCAACTTATAGTTGAAAAAGTATACTATTTGTACAAGACAAAAAAAACCTCCGGGGTTGTTTGTCACCATTGACTAATATTATGATGGTCGTGTTTAGAAAAAATAAAAGTAGAAAAAAAAACAGTAAAGTTTTTAATGAATCAATGCCATGGCCATGGCCACTGACACAAGAGTGGGATCAATAATATGGGATTACTTGTAGGGGAGATTATAATGGGGAACAAGTGTAATATAAAAAAATATTGTGTGTGTATTTTAGTTCTATAGGTAGAGCTGGAACTAGAAAAAAAGATAAGAGGAGTACCAAGAGGGGGGGGGGGAATGGCCCCTTCGTATAAGAAGTGGAGAGAGAGGTGAAGGAACAAAAGGAAATAATATTTCAATCCTTGTACGTAATGCGATGAGAGTTAAAGCATGATGATGGGATTTTCCCTAGTTCCCTAGACAAATGTGAGCTAAATCTGTGCGCTTTGGTCTACACAGAAAAAGAGAGCGATGAGAGAGAAAGATAGAGTGGGGAGTATACATAAAGTAAGAGCAAACACATGGATGGACGACGACGACAACGACGACGAGAAGAGATGTATAGCCACTAGCGTTCAGTCCTAAAGAACCAAATCCCAATTCAATGCCTTCATTCTGGACGGGAGCAAAGAGGGAGAGGAAAAAAATAGAGTACGGGTGAAAAAAAAAGATGGTGTATCTCTCTCTCTCTTGTACACATGAGTATGAGTGTGTAGCTGTAACCAAAAACTTAATTTAGCCACGCATTTCCTACTTCCGCATACACATGATTTAAGCCTCTCTCCATATTATGCAACTACCCCAGTACTAAATACTACTACATTATATTATCCAACTATATATGAAGAGTATAGTCAAGGTGGGTGGAGTATTATTGATACATGGTTTCGATCCAAAGTATTTTCCTATTGAAATTGTATGAGGCCCCGCACTACACGGACTACTGTACTACTCAGAGAGAGAGATAGGGTGCATAAATATAGAGGATATGACCGGCTGTTTGAATGACGTGAATGAAAAGACTTGGGGAGAGGGAGGACAATGTCGGGAGCAGCACCCAGACACAGGGAGAGAATGAGAGGTCCGTTGTGTATATATAATAATAATATGACAAGTATATAAATATCCCCAGTCACTACACTAGTACCCACACTTTTTTCTCTGTCTCTTAACTTTAGCGAGTGTACATGTACACAACTGAGAGAGTGTGTGTGTGTCTGTGAGTGCGAATAATCAATCAATACAGATGCAAAAAAAGAGGGCCAAACCCTTTTGAATATGTAGATAAGAAAAGGCCATGAGTCATATAGGAAGGGGAAGAGCTGTCACCATATTCTGTAAATCCATTCAACCTCTGCAGAACAAGCAGAGAGAGTCCCTCCTCAGTTTTCCCTCCCTCTCTTTTACTTTTACAAACGCCATGTTGTAGAGTAAATATGTATATGTATCCTACACTTGCATGAACATATGTAGTGTAAGCAAAGTACAGGGAGTGAGTTAGTAGTTGTACAGATATGTAGCTGGTTAAGGTTTTCCCCTACTCTAAATACACTGGGTGTCTTAAAAGTACCTTCAAAAAAGGTTTTCTACCTGCTAAGGGTGCAGATAGAAAAAGGGGCTGATTGTTGCTATCCAGGTCTCAAAAAACTTTGTGTTTAATTTACTTTTCAGTATAATATGGTCAAGTGACCTTTTTCTAACAAGAGTCCATTCATTCAAATTTTAAAAAGTTTAAATAATCAACATTCCTGTCGGTTTTAATATTTAAAAAGGGTTGAAAAAGGGTTCTAGGAGAGTCCCTTAAAAATTTGAATGAATTGACTCTTGTTAAAAAAAGGTCACTTGACCGTTCCTCCTTAAAAAGGAGATAATCCTCAGGTAAATGAGATTCATGATGATTCATTGATATGAGCCATTTGTTTTTGTCAAATTTGTATTTTTATCATTATCCCACTAAGTAAACTAAACACAAACTTTTTTGAGACCTAGATAGCATTCAACAGCCCCTTTTTCTAACTGCATCCTTAGCAGGTAGAAAACCTTTTTTGAAGGTACTTTTAAGACACCCAGTATTATCCCACGTATTTATGCATACAAATAACAAGCACGAGTCGATTTTATTACTCTCTCCCTCTTTCTCTTTATAGGTACCGCATTTGCCGCTGAACACGTTGACATTTGTGATCAGAACTGTTTGTACGGAGGATATGTAGCTAGTATAGGTTATCAGCTGTGGTACATATGTATGACATATAGAGGTAAAAAATAGAGTTCTTTTCACTCTCGTCCCTCTCTCTCTGCTCTCTGCCTCCTGCTCAACTTGCTTACTACAATAGAAAATTTTCGTCAACTTGAATCTACTACAAGTAGTAGTACGCTCCTCAAATGTCATTTACATTTCAAATTCTAAAAACAATTCTGTGAGCTACTCAATTTCGTATATATTTTTTTTTATTGAAGTTCAACTTGCAAAAAAGTAGTCAAAAATACTTTTTTTTTGCAAAAATACACGCAAGTCTCTCAAAGAATATATACCTAGATAACTCCATGTAATACGTCTTGGTTTTAAAGTGCAGTACATTAGAGTTTGAAAAAGTCGTGGGGTCATTATTTACTTTAATGTAAATGGATCGAGAGTACAGAGTATGGGATTCCATTGCCTAGGATGGAGGGAAAAGTTTGCTCGTTTGAGGAGGAGAAAAAGAATTTTCTTTAAATGATCTATATATATATATACATATATATGTAGTAATACTTTGTATAAAATAGAGGAGGAGGAGGAGATTCCTTGAAGTGAAACAATTTTTACATGCCAAGTACACTACAATGCCGTCTCCCTCTTTGCTCATTTTCCGTTCAATCTTCACCACTGAACCTCATTTATATGATCTCCTTGACTATATTCCAAGTGCATCCTGTGTACAAGAGAAAATTCTGGAAGCTGCTCAAGTAGACACTTTAGTCCTGTGTATGGAGTAAGATGTAATAAAAGGATTCATGTAAAAATCCTAATCTAATGTCGACGCATATACTTTTCCTCCCCCAGGCAGGACAGAGCGGATGCTTAGCTGAGGAGAGAATAGAGGAGAGAGGGGAAAGGAGGGGAATGGGAACCTGCTTTTTTTTTCTTTGAGGAAAGAACACTTTATCTAGTAGTCCAACCAAAAATTTGCATTTCTCACCGCCGCCATCGCCAAGAGTGGCTTCAATAGAGAGAGAAAAAAAGAAAACGTTTCGTTTGGTTTAAAGAACGGAATGGAGCAAACTCCCTATTCAACTTAGAATAGCATCGCCTTATTTTCTTAAACCTTGTTACTCTTCCATAGAGAGACTGTCTCACCCTCTTCCTTGATATCTCTCTTCCTTCTTCAAGTGTGTACGTAGATACACTTGGAGATACTTTCTATGCATAAATACGTCCACATAACTGTAGATATTCAACCAAATAGTGACATGGATGTAGATTGTACACAAACCAGAGTTTAAGGAAGCATAAAGCATTTCCATTACTTTGCAAAATGTACCTTCTCTCTCTCTCTCTTAACGCACAGACTTTTTCAGTCTAATTTCCCTTTACTTTTAAAACCCTTTAAACCCTAGTCCCACTTGCACTCCCCCCACAAAGTAAAATATGGTGACTTACATGAAAAAGACATTTGAAAGCACATCCATGGATGCATTCTTTACTTTACTCAATAATTGAAATCTTGGATTTTCTAAGCTCTCGACATCCAACAGTTCCTCTTCTCTCTCTCTCTCTGATATAGTCTTGTTCAATCTACACATTTTTTTACAAGATAAAATTCCAGCTTAGCTTAGTTGTCTGTAAATGCAAAACTCTCTCTCTCTGTGTCTTTTATATTGTGTGCATAATAGAAATATGTCTGTAGAGAAATGGACAGAGACAGAATGAAAAATATATTTGAATTTTCAACTTTACAAACTCTTCATGTCATACATGCTATCACTACATATATCGTATATCTATATAGGTACATACAGAGAAGGAGGAGGAGAGTGGATGTATGTAGAGAGATACGGTAGAAGCCGGAAATAGTAGTTATTCCACGTTTTCATCCCATTCTTTCTCCTCTCCTTTCCCCCTCATTCACTCTCCGTCTTGATCCTTAGAGGCATCTGACACCTCAGAAGATCAAGGAAAATAAATAGACCAAGTGTTCCAGAATTAGAAGAGTCTGAGGAAGAGAGACTCAAAAAAAGGGGGAGAGTTGGAGAGGGAAGATGTAGAAGATGGAAAAGAAGGAAAAGTGCAAGTAGACTCTTTTGAGTTGGGACTAAGACTATCTGTAACATGGCAAAACATAAAATAGGAGTGATATGATATATATACAATATTTACACACCGTCAAGACTCTTCTTTTTCCTTTACTTCTTTCTTACCCCCACTATTTTTAATCTCATGTAATACTTTTTATTAGAGAGACACAACCCCATGAAATTTTCTTTTCTCTCACAAAAAAAAGAAAGCCGAGTGCGAGTGCTCAGTCTCTTGTTTGAAAGAAATGAGAATTACAAAAAGAAGAAAAGAACTTGTGACTTTTTTTGTTTCTTTTTTTTTCTCCTCAAAAAAACAATAGATTCCTTTAATGTTTTCTTTTGGTTAGAAGAGAGTACGACCCCCCTTCATAAATTTATGTTGGGGAAGATCGTGTTGAATTGTGTACAGTACGTGTGCTCATACTCGTACTCGTACTCGTATGTACATTGTAAGTACTTGAGAAATTGAAGAGCCGTCTAAAATTTACATTACACATAGACTCGAACACACACACACTCACTCACTTTGTTGTTATTAAATTGCTCCCATTTCTAGGTAAAGTTGTAGGTGAATGTAAATTGTGGAGAATCTCATTCTTTTCTTCTCGTGATAAAAGTCAATTTTATTCAAAGAGAAAAATGTTGAGCGTTCAAAACACAAACATTTACGAAGCTCCCTCACACTTCCGCCATCATTCTTAATAGGTGTAAAAGATAAGAATTGAAATATTACTTATGATTCCTTTTTACATACACTTACAAAGTGGCAAATGCATGTAAAACTATTTATATATATTATATAGCTATAAAGAGAGAGAGAGAGTGGATAGGCATATCCATAAAATTTAGAGCCATCGCATCGAATCGATTTTTCATCCAGCACCTTCTAAAACCACTCACTCAATCCTTTACAGCTCATACATGGTGAAGCCTACATATATCTATGTAGTTTTTATACTGATATACATTCAATGTATAGAGTCATAGTGAAAGTAATTGATTTCCAGCTCGTAGATTTACATATAAATTTATTGTCGGTGTATATGTATATATATATATATACAGACAGTTTCGATGTACCTCCTCTCTCTCTCTCTCCATGACAAGAATTTCTCCAGAATCATCCATCTATCTGTATATACCTTTGCACTTTTGCCATCTTGGCATCTCGGTCCAAAGTCAAGTTAAAAATGGTGTGCTCCTCCTGTTTGGCTCTTGAGTATAGCGATGATGGAAAAATGGAAACTCATTCCCTCGTCCATATATTCTTGTAAATTTACCAACATTCTCTAATATATTTTAGAGATAGGATAGGACAGGATAGTGGCAGCATTATAATTAATGGGAATTTTCTCAACATACTGTACCTACCCACCACATAGTTTACGTTACTTCCTTCACCACTTGGAATTTGTTCCGCTTGATCGTGAACTCTTTAGAAAAAAAAGTCTCCCAATCACGAGAATCTATGTACTCTATCTCTCCACGTAGTGTAGCATATACACAAGTAATATTTCTCCCTGCCACAATCTTGTCTTGCCAGAAAGAGAGAGAGAGAGAGAGAGAGTTTTACTTTAACCCTATTTATTTTCTCGGCTTTGCTAAAAAATATTTTTACACACATAAAAAAACAAGGAAAAAGCAAAAGCACAAGAGTAAAATTTCCCTATCTCTTTTTTTCAACTTGACTTTCTACTCATCGCCTATAAACACATAAGCTTGAATTAAGGTTCGTTAGGAGGACCCGGCAAGACCAGATTTCATTAGGCTAAAAGGTTTACAAGAAGACGAAGTCATTGTTGACGTCACTTTGCCATATTCTCTCTCCTTTCTCTTCTTTCTCTATCTTTAGGCTCATGCCAAAAATTGTCAAAGAGAGAAAGAGAAAGTGTGGTGTAAAGATTAAGGAATTTATTTTTTTTGAAATTTTTTTAAAGCTAACCTGGAACGAGAGGATTTTGGAAAGAAGCACTTGACTGGAATCCGCCGTGCTCTTCCAACTTCACAATTCCATACAAGAGTAAAAGAATCATTGAACATTGTCATTTATGTCTAACTATCCCACTCACTTGGTAAACACACAATTTTTTTTACTCCTCTACATTTTTGTAGGGGTTTTTTTTTATTTTTAGTTAATTTTTTATTAAATAATTAGTTTTGGGTAACATCATTATTTATTGTCACTACTTGTATGTTTATTTTCTTTTAAAGAATGTGGAGGCGGGGATTTTTTTGGGGGAGAGAAAATCTTCAAGAACCACTAAAATTATTTGTTTACACTCACTCTCACAATTTGTTGCCAAAAATAACCACAATTTTTCACATGAATCATGGTAACTTTAGTTTTAAGAGTAAATATTTTTGATTGGAGGAGTAAAAGAGAAGAAACATGTTGGAATTTTTAAAATAAGTTTCTTTTTTTTAAAAACACAAAAAATGGCACAAAACTTAGTAGTCTTTTTTTGTAAGATGTAGAGGAAAGAGAGAGAGAAATTTTTAATAGTAATGCATTGTATAAGAAGCTTTTTAGGCACTTATGACTTATACAATGTTACTAGATGGTTTTTATCATCTCAATTCACACAAATGAAAGTAAATCTCTAAGTCGATGACGCGGTCAAAATTCCTCCACAACATGGGACTTTATAAAGAAAGAAGAGAAAAAAGTTATTTTTTTTGATGATGATAATGCTCTCTCTCATCTACATGCTCAATCTATTCCCCATCACAAGATGACTTTGACTCTCCCCACATAGACAAGGAGGGTAGAGAGACAGCTTGTACATGTACAGTTGCATATGATGTTAAGCTTGTAATATTTTTTTTCTCCTTTTTTTATCTTGTTGTTGGTCTTGTTTTGCCAACAAAAATAATATCTTTTTTCCTTAGAAGCGGAAACCCATTCTTAGTCTCTCTATTGGTCTTTTGTACATGTCTGGGCATTAGCTTTTGTTATATAGATCAATTCTCAGTGTCTCTCTCTCTCTCCTTTCTCCTCTCGATTTCTCTCTCGTACTATTTTCCCGGTAATTTTTTTTGTAAGCCAAAAAAAGTAGAGGATAAAAATCTTTTGGCAAAGAACGGGTCACGTAGGTTATTACCCAAAGCTGTCGTCGTCGTCAAAATCGGGTCAAATGTACAATACAAAGTTGGTTGAATGAGGCAAAGATTGGATCACAATGATGATGATAATAATAAAAAGAGAGAAATTGTTGAGTTTGAGTATTTTGTTGGAAAAAAATGGTCATCCTGACCTCCCTTCGGTCTTTGGGTTATTATGAAAAATGGAGAATATTATTTTTATATACATCTCTCTCTCTCTCTCTTTTTTTTACTTTATTTTTGTATTTAGTAAATAACCAAGTTCACCACACTACAGATACAGACCATCACAAAATGACAACACAAATAACAAATCGAAAAAAACGGGTTTTTTTGTGCAATATATAGGGATCACCTCTAATAAAACGTACCAAAAATAAGTGAGGCGCTCATGGAAACAAACTTTGATGACACAAAAAAAACTGTAGAGAACTATAACTTGTAGGAAGATCACTTTCTTTTGTAGGAGAAAAGACAAAAGACTTGTTAAAAACATAAAAAGAATACTGTGCCTTCTTTTCCAAAGGATTTAACTCATGTCTCATGAACACAATGTGGAGATTATGAGACCGGTTAAATTTATTTTAACACTTGTACACAATCTCTAACCCATACACTCACAACTCCCATGATAAAAATGATGAATTATATATATATATTTCTAAACCCCCATTCTCTAAAATTAATTTTACTTCATTTTCATCTACACACCAAAACACTTCACTACAGTAAAAAAATTGTAACACTGGATTAAATGGCAAGATGAAGAGAAGAAAAAAAGGATAGAATTTCACAGGAGATTTGCCAAATTTGTAACAAGAATAAAAAAATATTTTTATTTTAAAAAATAAAACACACACTAAACAATATTCTTCAACTTTCTCTTTCTTTTTTTTTACTCTCTTCAAATTTTATTTTGTAACCCCTTTTTTATCCACGGTAAAAGTTACTTTCTCTCTCTCTCTCTTTACTTTTTCATTTGTCCTGCCCACGTGAAGAGAAAAAAAAAGGTTGTAAACTTTGTACTTTGTTTTTTTTTCTTCACCACAAGAAAAAACTCTCAAGGATGAGGATAAATAAAAAATATATATTTATTTTTATTTTATCATGGCCACACACCACACAAACACTCTTATTTTTTTGAAACACATATTTATTATATATATTTATATATAGAGAGTCAACTTATAGTGACATAAAATAAGTAAGAAATTGTTGCAAAAATTTTTTTCAGTAAAGCGAGTAGAGTATTAGAGGGGGGGTTAGAATATTCGGTGAGATTCGGTCTATTTTTTTGTGTTGTGTAAATGGAGAGACAGAAGAAGGGCACAAGAGAGAAGGGGAGAGAGAGCACTGAAATGGGATCTGTTCCCAAGCGTAAGCTCAACTTGACTGAGTCAACCAAAGGAAGAATGCAATGGAGAAGAGAGGGGAGAGAGAGAGAAAAAAAAAATTCAACGTCAGAGTGTGCATGTGTGTGTTATGTATATTCCAAGCTTCTCCTCCCAGAGTTTTTCCCATACAAGCAAAAACTACTTGCTCTCACAAAAGTATACAGACTACAGACTACACTCCATGCATGTTAGAAAATGGGTATATAGGACCGATAGTATGAAAAGAGGGGAGAACCGAGAGAGATGGTCGAAGCCAAGAACAAACCACCGACGCGGGCATGGCTGTAACAGTGGAAAGTATTGTGTACATGTATATACATATGTATATATAATACACGGAACATGCATGTACACACAACCGCATTCCTATGATGGTAAAACTAAAACTAAAATTCAACTTTTGCTCTCCTTTTTCCTCACGTCAACACTCCTCAAGTCACCTCACTGCACATATCTCTGTAGTCTAGAAATATACTTGTGTGTGTGTACATAATATTCTTCCATGATGCTAAGCATCATCATCATCCTCTCTTTAGAATTTGACCTGTACTTTTTTTGTATAAAGTGCATAGCATATGAGCAATTTGGTTGAGAGAGGGAAATTTATCTGCATACATTACCTTCCTCATTGCTCATCAGCATTCACCTAGTCAGAGTAAATTATACAGTAGAATGTAGACAAGAAAACTCTTACTCTGTCCCTCTCTATGTAGTAGCAATAATGTCTATCTATATGCATCAACAACCAACTCTCTCTCTCTCTCTCTCTCTCTCTCTCTCTCTCTCTTGTTCCATCTTCTCCGTCTTTTCTTTTTCCCTACTTAAATTCTCTTTCTCTCACTCTGACCTATCTCTCTGGAGAATCAACCCACTTTCTCATTCTTAGTCC
Organism: Arrhopalites spinosus; assembly: GCA_034700945.1. Lineage (NCBI taxonomy): Eukaryota > Metazoa > Arthropoda > Collembola > Symphypleona > Arrhopalitidae > Arrhopalites > Arrhopalites spinosus. The sequence continues at coordinate 12,323 of JAQIVZ010001000.1, read as the reverse complement.
CATCGAATAAGAATTACTTTGTAGCACATTATCCCCAACCACAGTCAATTCTCCATAGTCCCCCCTCTCTCTCTCTCTCTTTCCTATTCCAATGTTATTAAAGTTTTAAAACTAAAACCTCTCCATGCTTTTCTTTATATTATGACATGATAGAGAATTTTGTTCATGTACAAAGTACAGAGTGTATGAGACATGTATACAAATGTACTATTTAATTTTGTTAACGTGTTTATTATAAAGTTGATGATAAATATATTACAACAAGAATTGTACAAAGTGTTGCAAAGAAATGAGAGAGAGAGAGAGAAACAGTCAAAATGTTTGTTTCCCTTTGTCTCCCTCCTATTTGTACACTTTTCCATGCCACACTGACTAAAGGGGTCAAGTTGTTGATCCATGATTAAATCTGTCTTTGTCACAAAGGACAAGAGAGAGAGTTGCCATTATAATAATAAAATGACATGGAACTATGGCATAAAATCAACAAGAAGAATAGAGTCTAAAATATTTATTTTAGCTTGAGACTCATTCAAATTCCTACCATTCACAAATATACAACAACAATAATAATCATAATGACACAGACCCCACAGTTCCAAGAAAGTAGAACAAGGTAGGATTTGAGTGGAGGCCAATAATTTTATACAATTTTGTAGAGAGAGAGAAATGTAAAAGGGAACCCTTTTCAAATTTCTTCATCTCTCTCTCTCTCTCTCTCTCTCTCTCTCTCTCATGTATCAATATCATGAGTATTTTGTACACTATAGACCCTACATAAAATTAATTTGGAATCTAATGTTGCGTGAATGTGACTGAGAACCTCTCTCTCTCTCTCTCTCTCTCTCTTGTAGTATACATAGTACAATATGAATGAATCGAGTTGGAATTGGAATTGGAGCAAACAAAAAAAAATATAAATTTCATTCATCAAAATTACTAGCCCAGTAAAATAAACAAATCATTCCAAATTTTCAATCTTTTGTACAAAATTCAAATCATGGATTACATTACATTTCCAATCTTTTCATGCTGGCACGTGTAATATTAAATTTAGTTTTTTCTTCAAAATAATAATCAAAAAAAAAATTTTTTTATCTACTAAATTGAGAATCTATGTAGAAATACTAGAAATAAAATCTAATAAAAGAAGAATCAAGATGGGAGATGGATAATCTAGGTTTTTTATGGTATCCAAACCCTAATATAAAAAGAGAAAGCTCTACATTGAGAAAAAAACATGGAGGCCGTCATTCCTTCATTTATTATATAAATAAAAGAGAGAGAAAGAAAGAAAGAAGAGAAAAGAAATCTAGAAATACCAAACCAATTCAAAAGATTATTATGACGTCTTTATTGAGCATGTGATCATTCCTCTTTTCAAAGGCGGATGTGTGAGAGAGGGAGGGGGGGCTATCGGGTATCACCTTGAAGGAAATCATCTTGGATATTTTTTGGTTTTTATTTGAAAAGAGAAGAAAGAAGAAAATGGATCCACATCTCATATCCTGCGTCCCCCCGATTTCCTTCACGGAAATAAAAGAGAGCCTGGGAAGATGGAATGTGACGGGTGTGAAGTGAGAAAGTCAAAAGCTTAAGTTGAGCCTCGAGGTGTACACACTTTTCTCATCCTCATATCTTCCTTCAAGATATCAAAAAAAAGAGCGTGAAAAAAAACATGGAAACTATAGGCCCACAGGGTTTATAGTATGGCATGACCCCGTAACAAAAAATGACATTATGAGTGTCAACTATGAACTCTCTCTCTTCCTCCTTCTGTGTGTCTATACATAATTGTACATATGGGTAGAATATAGATTTCTCAAACCATGTCACAAGGAAAGTAACTTACACCCTTAATCTGTGGTTATGCAAGGGGTAAGAGTAGGTTGAAAAACTTTCTCTTGGGAAAAACCCGAGGGCTATACATATCTCTACAATTCTCCATAATGTCAAATAGGGTTTCCCAACTTTCTCTTTCAATATAGGTCCCATATTATCATGATATGATATAAAAAAATCAATGAGAAATGCAATGGAAAGTCAAGTGAGTAGTTTTTGTGTCTGTAGGATGAGTATGGGACAAGGAGACGAAAGGAGGAGTGACAGTCTCCTATGGCAACATGGAGAAAGTAGAGTGCCTTTCACTAATACTAACAAGGCAATTCCCCAAAGTCATTGCATCGAATTGAACTGCTCCTTTATGTGTGTGTCGACTACCATTGTCGAGTGTTGGAGAGTCCAATCATTACTACTAGAACAATTTTACTATTTATATCAAATACAACAACCCCTTTTCTTTGAATTCGCATCTTCATCCTCATCCTCATCTTCAACAGTAGTAATCATATCTATGATCTCCTTTTTTTGTGGGTTTATTGTCAACACTCTCCGTCCTTCAAATTAAGATTGTTCTATTTTATGTATCTGTACACTGCATCAAAATGGAAATGTTGAAATATTCAAGATGAATTTTATTTCTTGTCAATATTCCCATCTCCCATTTCATATTAGACTGTGTCGTCTAGTTTTTTTTTCTGAATTTGAATTTTCTCTCTTCTTCTTTAATCTAAAATACAATCAACTCACAATTCACAATTCCAATCATCTCACTTTCACTCTCACTTTCACATTTGTCCTTGACTTAGAAATCAAGTTTGAATTTGAATTGTAAATAAATTTTGATGAAGAATATTCACAAATGTCATTCCCATTTTTTGACTATGACTATGCATCATAATCAAAGTGAGAGAGAGAGAGGACACATAAAATTTGAAAGATCAATGTTTTGAAGGAAAGAGGAGGACACAATTTTTTACGAATTTAATAAATCAAAAGGGTTAGCCACTAAAAGGGATTTAGAATGTGCAATATACCATTTACAGTTATTTGAACATTCAAAAAAAGAAGAATATTTTGTTGAATGACTCTTATTCTAAATTTAGTTTTTTTGCTAAATTCCATCCCAATGAAATGAACAGATGAAAAGAAAATACAAAAGAGAATGAAAATATAGATACATAAATTTTTGAAACTGAATGGACAAAGTTGATTGAATGTGAAAAGAAAAGACAGAGAGAGAGAGAGAAAGATATAAAAATACATGATATAAAATATAGGCTCTTTTGTACATACATGAAAGAATATAGAACTCATCTGTAATCAGATCATGAGGCAGGCACACACACACATGGCAATCGTAATACTTGAGGAAAGTAGAAGAGGAAAAAAAAGAGAAAGAAGGTGGGCCACCCCGCGTATACAAGGCCAGCAATAAAGTCAGACTTTTATAGCACAATTGGAGTGTATGAGATAGAGACAGTGAGTGTGTGTCTAGAGTGAATGGGATATGGTGGACGGGAGCCCGGGTAAGGGTTTTTGAAGAACCCGGGATACAATGGATGGAGGGCAAGATGGTGTGCTTCTCATCTAGCCTAGCCCTTTTGGTCACCGCATAAATATTCACAAAAGCTCAGGACAGGAATGCATAAAATCCAAGGCTGGTCCCTGTAGTTTCAACTTTAACTTTTCAGTATCTTCTCTCTCTCTCTCTCTCTCTTTCTCCTTTCCATCGTAAACTTCAGTCAACGGCTCTAAAGTAAAAGCTCTATTTCTCTTTTATCTCTTTCTAAACTCAATGAACTTCCCTGTCAAAGGGACGAAAGAAGGAAGGAAGGAAAAAAGAGAAAGCTGAGTCTCGTAGTCATAGACAAGAAATCCACTAGTCTGAATATCTCTCTATATATCATACAGTAGTAAGCACAATAAGAAATTCCATATACATGTATATCCCTTATATATTTTCTATGGTAAACTGAATGTAAAAATGGATAGACAAATAAATAGTATATGGAGCCATAATGTAACGTTTTGTACCCTCTCTCCCTCCCTTTAACTTTTACTAACTTTTCCCTCTAACTTAAATTATTCTATGAGCACTTAATTTTTAAAGTTGATGGATTAGAATAACTTTTAGTGGAAATGTACAAGTTGTCTACTTTCACTCTCTCTCTCTCTCTGTCTTTCTCAAGGGTACTCGAGCCTTGAAGCTGTCTTGATGTGTAGTCAGACTTTGAGACAATAAAGTCTTTTTTTTCTGTGAGGAGATAAGCTAGTTGAACATTAATTAATCTACGTCTTTAAAAAAGGATTGTAATTACTCTTACTCAATCCTCCTTGCTTTACATTAAATGTACACTATATCTTAATCTCAAATGTCTCCTATTCATCTCTCATTCTATGTAACATTATATTATAACATCACAGTAGTTATATATATTTCCCAAAGTAAATTTACTAGTACAAAGTTTTTGTAATATAATTCCCTCATCTAATACAAAAGTTGAGGGTATGCGTATGGGAGTATAATAATCCAGAAATCAATGCGTAGAAAATTATTCTCACAAAGGATTTTCAAGCGTATTCTGTCTCAATTTAAGTTGAAATTCATCAAGGAGAGAATTCCCCACAAGCCACAAGTATGAGTTTACTTGTACAATGTACATGTTACATGTACACGATACATATATTTTGTTCAAGAATATAATTCCGTAGATAGAATAATGGTGGCCAATAAATAAATTGTTAGATGTGCCCTGCACGTGTGTACTCTACTCTCATTCTAATCTGTATAAGTTAGCCCTCTATTTTCTGTCTCATCCATTCTTTTACATTTTCCATTCTATTCTCTGTACAACTTATCTAATGTGTTCTTAACTCTTACATTTAACTAATCAAGCTTGAAGAGCCTCCCTCTCTCTCTCTCTGTCTGTGCTATTTCTATTCTTACATGACTTGAGGCTTGTGTGTTATTTTATAGAGGGAAGGGATGATGGTAGGAGAGTGACCAAAAACCATTAATCAGAAAGAGAAAGTTATCTTTTTTGTGAGAGGAGTAAAGGAAAGAGCCATAAAAGCAAGTCAACACGACATGCTTGCTTTCCCTAACTCACTCAATAAAAACTTGTAACACACTACAGACTATATACCACACAATAAGTACGAGTTGTGGCTTTGAGAGAAAAAAAAATTCTTTTTTTTATAACAATAACATTCTACCTTTGATACCCCCACCACCTTTTTTTTCTTTCTTTATATATTATTACCATGTAGACGTTGTAACAGTGTAAAGGTGGGATTGGTGAGAAAATAATAAGAAAAGTTACCCACCTTGTCTTCAGCCTCATCCGCTCGTGTTGAAGCTTCGTCGGCTCTTGTTTCAGCCTCCACCACACGCTGTTCTAGTTGTTGAAGCTGTAAAAGAGAAACAAAAAAGGGACTTTTTAGACATGAACTCACAACCGGAGGTGGTCTCTTTTTTTGTGTATGTGTATGTGTATCATTCCATCTTTTTATATGTGAGGGGACTATATATATGTTTTTTTTGGTACAAAAATTTTCGTGTGTGAGATAACCACCACTTTCACAATTTATTATTGGTTCCCCTCACACTATTTTTTTTTCTCTTGATGTACGTACGTATACGTACGTACGTAGGTACACAATGTATAAGCTGACAGCTTCCTCAGTTGGCTTTCAAATAAATTTGATTCTTCCATGAAATGAAATATGTAACATTTATAAGGTACAATTTACGACATGTTACAAATAAATCATAAATCACGTGTTCGTCCATCATCAATTATGATGAGGGATTTTTTTTATTTCTCTTTTTCTTCTCTTCCTTTGTCTCTCAACCTTTTTTCGCTTCCTTTTTTTATATTAAAACAATCATACTCTACACTTATAATTTAATGATTTAATTGTTTTTTTTGGAGAAAGTTAACTAAATCAAACTCAACTAATTAATTATGCACTCTCCTTCTTTTGCTTTCTCTCTTGTAATCTTTAGAAATAAAAATAAATCTTTTTTTTTTGGAGTATGTGCTCCATTGTTAATTTCTTTTTTTCAGTAAAAAAAAATTCTTGTAAAAAGTCAAGATCAAATACTTTCTTTTTATATATTGTAAAAGTGTACATCATAAAAAGTATAGATAAGTTGAAGACATTTTAATTGAAATAACTTTTTTTTTCTTTAAAAAATAGAGTCTCCTTGAAATATTCAAAGTGAAAGTGCTCCTCGTAAAAAAATGTCTACATTTCCATTTTGTATGGTACGACGTTCACGTACAAGACAAAATTTTTTGACAATTGAAAACTTGAAAAGAAAAGAGGGAGCGTCGACATAGACATGTGTATATACATATTGTATATTAAAAAAGAGAAAGCGAGAATAAAAATGTAAAAAGAAAGCTAAGAGGGGATAAAAAAAAATAGAGAAAAGAAAACTTTGGTTAAAATGTTGTGATCTTATCTCATAAAAAAAACTCTTTCCAATCTCATCTTACATTATGTGTAAAATGTAAATTCATGTTTCAAGAGGTCCGTCGCCTCGTCTCATTTTATAAAAAAAGAGAAAGCAAGATACAAAAAAAAGACTCGTGTAAAAAAGAGAAAGAGAGAGAGAGAGAAGATTCTATTGCAGAAAAAGAGGAAGAGAGTCAGGAGTGGAACAAATGGAATTTCTTTTGGCGCGACAAATGCAAACCCTATTTTTTTCCTCAAGAAGTGAATGTCTAGTGTGAATGTGTTTAGTTATGTCGATATGTGTTACATACCTTGTACATATACACATGATTCCATCACCATTCAGCCATATGATTACACACATATACATATGGATATTAAACCATATCCAGACATACCCCCAAAAAAACCAAGGCTCATGAATGTACACCCCCCCCCCCTTTCCGTCTGATGGTAAAGAAGGAGGAGGAGAGGGAGTTAAAGGTTGTACATGTCGTGAACGTCTTGAAAATTCACATCTACATTGATCAAGTTCAACAAGATGCGTCGCATATGGTTTTCTCTTCTTTTTTCTTTTACTTCTTTCTCTTTCTAGAGTGAGAGGCTATAGGTTGCTCATTTTGTGTTCTGGTTGTGTGAAAGCTACAAGAACTGGAACTGAACGTAGGCTGGAGGTACCTTATAATATTTCACTCTCATGTCACTTTTTCCATTGTGCAAATTTTTTTTTTTTCTCTCTCTCTCTCTCTCTCTCTCTCTCTCTCTATTTTAGTTTCTCCAATCTACGTGTTCCCACATATGCTCAAGATGTACAGGATGACTGTCTACGTTTCATGGTTGTTGGAAGAAAAGAGCCAGCCTGAAGTTGGTTCTCTCTCTCTCTCTCGTTTTTTTAGTCTTTTGCTGTACACGTAGTTTTTCATATGATTCCTTCATGGAATTTTCTTTTTTTTCTTTCACTGGAGGATTTGCATGTGCAGTCATACAAGTGAATTGTCCCTCATAAGTACAATTCTCCAACGAAATTCATAAATATGTCATGCTCCTACTCCCTCCCCTAAAAATGTCTGCCATGCACTTGACTCGCCCTGGTATGAGCATCCCATGGAAGAGAGAGAAAAAGAGGAAGAGAAAATACATGTTTACACAAGGCATTACCATTACTCTACTAAACAACAAGCTATTGTTTTCTGTCCATGTACCAAGTCATAAAAGTCTCAACTCTTCATGCATTTCTCTCTTTGGGTTTACTTTTCCCCCTTTTTTTCTTCTCTTCGTCTTTTTTTGAGAGATACACATCTATTTTATAAAAAACCGACTCTCTGTATATTGCATAACGGAGTGACAGCTGACAACAATAAAATTTTAAAGCTTTCTCTTCCATCCTCTCTCTCTCTCTCTCTCTTGTTTTCCATTACAATAAAACAAAGTGATGATTTACATTTTGGCCAGCCATTTCGTTAATGATCACCACTGCCAGTGTGTTTCTTGTTTTTCTTCATTTTGTTGAGAGAGAGAGATGCTATTGAAGATTGCATGTGTACAAAGAATGAAGGAAATTAAATGCACGGCCATCTGTGGACATTGACCGTCTTGTGAGGACTTTTGAGAATTGCAATGACCTCATTTTAAATTGCATTTCAACACAAAAGAAAGGATACAACAATTAAATACTTTTATTCTCTCATGGCTTTCTTTTTTTTCTCTCAGTTTTTTTATTCAACCGACTCTCCTTTCGTTACTCATAAAGAAAGTTGAATTTTTTGAAAGGGGAGAAAATATTCAAAATAATTGTCAAAAAGAGTTTTCTTTTATATGTCTATTTTTTCTCTTTTCTTTACAAAAAGAAAATTTCAACATTTTATTTGGTGAGGTATTGTACTCAATATGTACATACCCGGGTACTAGATACAATTCAAAATGATGGCTGACCAAGTCAAAAAGTGCTTGTGTATAATGTTGGCAATTTAAAGCTCTGACAATTTCAAATCTCTCTCTCTCTCAACTTTAGTAATGTAGAAGAATTGATAACCTTAGTAAATTCTCGAGTGACTTTATTGCAGAATAAAAAATGCTGAATCATAAAAAAAGAAGAGAAAGAGAGAAATTTTCATTTATGATGTGCATAAAAAATGTCATGACAATTTTTTCTCTCAAAAAATAACTGCCCATCATCCTCTACTTGATTTGTTACATAAAAATTTGAAAGAAATAATCTTGATGGGCAGGGTGTTGAAAGATTTGGGTTATTTGTGTGTGGGAAAAGAGTTTTTTAATATGAAAAGAAAAATAATATTTCATTGGAACATATAAAAAGTTCCATCATAGAATGAAAAAAAAGAGAATGGCATCAAAACACCAAAATAAACGACTACACCACACTCGACTACCTCCTCGCAAGTTGAATTATCATATAAGCGGAAAAAACCGGAAAAAGGAAATAGTATTACAACCTCAAAAGCTGGTATCCTGGGTAATAAATAAAGAGGGGCAGGATCAAGATAAAGAGAAAGAAGATGCAAGGGACATGGAAATTTAGCTATTTCAGTTATTGGGCCATTCCATTTTCAACAAGACTAAGACCGACAGGATGTACAAGTCTAAACTGCGCACACGAAAGAATTCTATTCAACATACATATAAAATATACTTTCACCACATACATGCCGGGTATATTCATGCCCACATGTAAAGAAAAAAAAAGTCCTCGCATGCTAATATAAAGCAAAGAGCGACAGCATGAAACCCAAAAAACTTTGTATAAATTTTCTCTCCTTCCCACTGCGGCTTTTTTCTTACTTTCTCTCTCTCTCTTTCATGATGGTAAACATTGCAGACTTTAAAAAAAGAGGGAATTGGAGAGGACATGCTATGTTAGTTTTTTTTGTTGTCAGCATGCCTACAAAATCACCATGTGTCCTTGTGATGACTTGTAATATCATGATCAACTTTTTTTTTATCTTTTGTATATTCAATTAAAGACGATTCCATGCTGCGGCAAAAAAAAGTGCTAATGATAAAATAATAATTCATCTCCCATCTTTCTAGCTAGACTATATTTTCTTTTTTCTCCCGGAAAATATAATAAATAAAGAGAGAAAGAGAGGGAGAAATGAAAGGTTGAGAAAATTTATAAAAATTTATTTTATTGTAATAAACTACCTAGTTGTGCATCTTTTGATCCTGACTCCATCATATAAGATTTACTCATGTCTGTTTTGAGGTAGCGAGGCGAGAAAAAAAAGGTGTACGTGGAGAAAAGGAATGGATCTTTTTTTTCTCCTTTTTTGTAACATGCATGAATTGTTATGATACGTGATACACAACTTAGAATAAAAAGAGCATATTGTACATACTAACAATACTTTCCCCGGCTTTCCCTTTTTTCTCTACAAATGTATTACTATGACCATAATGCTTTCTCTACTACTGTACTGTAGTGTACTGTAGTAGCGTAAATATTTTCAATGTGCAAATATACAAAGACAGATAATACAGATGGAAGACAACACAGTCAAAATATTACTAGGTTGTGTGTGTTGTGTGTAGGCTGGCTTGCTTTTGAGATTTCCATTCCTTTTATCCTGAGGAATACCCAAGGATAGAAAAAAATGGGGGAAAGGAGAAAAGCAGAGTTGTCTTCTCCTCCTTCTTTTCCACATGTTTGAATAAGCTGAGTTAACATATAAAGTTAAACCGTGCATAGAAATCCACATAAATTCTTTCTCTCTCTCTCATCCTTATTTTCTCAATGCTTCTTCTTCTCAACATCAACATCACAACACAAAAATCCGTCCCAATACTCCCATCCTTCCCCCTGTTCTCTTATAGGAGAAAGAAGACTTTCTCCTGTTTTAAAAAAAATCCTATTTACTCAACAATGTACAGACATAATAAACATACGTATATTGTGGACCAGGTAAGCCCTTTTTTGGGGGTGCCTTTTATTTATTCTTTTCTTTCATGGAAAATGCCAGAGGAAAAGAAAACCCTCTTTTTTTCTCCTTTCTCTTTTAGCCTTTCACCATAGTCCTAACTAGAAAAAAAAAACTAAAGAAGTTGAAGTTTGAGTGGGTTGTGTATGCTCGTAGAATGAAATTCTCAAGTAGATTTTTTTTAGAAAAATTTAAATATAAAATTAAGAGGATAACATCTCAGAAAAAAAGTTCTTTTTTTGTGATTTTCTTTTCAAAAAGCTTTCTCTCTCTCTCTCTTCTTTATCTTTTACGAATCTTATCATCAATTAGCAAGTCAAAATATTTTGTTTAATAGAAATAAATCTCTGGCTATAGTTTGAATATTTTTTAATATGAATTTTACAAAAAAAAGTATAATAATAATAATATAGTTAGAGAAAGTTATAGAGAAAGTAAAATTTTGAGAGAGAATACCTCAGATAAAATGAAAATAAATAAAATGGTTTTACAACGGCAAACTCATACTTTTACAAGTGTACGTTATACACTTAGTTGACTTTAGTAGAAAACTAGCATGCTTCAACATTTTACCTTTTAGAGAATTTCAATTGGATAAAACACAAGTGGAATTTTGTGTACTCACCCATGATACTTGAGGAAAAGGTCAAGAGTGAGATTGTACATAGTATGCACGAGGGTATTTGAATTATCTACATTACTTGTATATTTCCAAAGAAAAATGAGACAGCAAGAGCTTAAAATTACAATCCTTTTGTTGGAACACCAAAAAAAGAAGAATATTTCTTGTTGCAATTGTCTGTAAGTGATGCCTTCTGCCTCTTGAAGGCACCGACTAAACTTTTTGTGTCATGATGTTGACGCTGCTCCTCTTTCTCTTGTAAAGTGCTTCATTGTTAGAGAGAGAGAAAAGATGAAAAGAATTTCATAAAGCCTCAGGAGGACCTCATTGTCTAGGCATCCCCTTTTTTTGCCGTTTGAGACTAGTTTAAAATGGAATATTTGTGTGTAGAGCCCCAACTTTTCGTAGAATGAGAGTTTTCTTTAGTTAATTTTTTTTTCTCTTTTCATTATTCATTTTCAGATTCATTTAAACTGTAATGGACTCCAACCTTTCTCTCTCTCTTTGTGTGTGTTCTATCAGGTTTCACAAAAAAAAGTGTGCGGTGTCAAACACACTACATACAAGCCCATGTGTGTTCTCCTAATTGCAAATTCTAACACAATTAATGGTCAGCTTGAGGCTAAAAAAATCAGGAAATACACACAATCTTAAGAACCATCATCAAGAAAATCTACAGACTACACAGCCAGACATGTACGCACTCAATCTTCCTTTAGGCTGTGTGCTCGTTTTTTTTTGTGTGGAGATAGTAAACTCTCATCAAATAACGTTATGTACATCCCCCAACTATTTTTTTCCTCTCTCTCTCTCTCTCTTCACGTTCTCACTTAATGAAATGACAATGACACCCCATTCAGCCATTTTTTGTGTGTACTATCATCTAATGACATGAGAATTGAGAAAAAAGACCACTTTTTTCTAGAGTGTGAAGATCCAATCACTTTTTTTGTGATGGGTAAAAAAACGCTCCATCTGCAAATACATCAACTTCACTTTCTCTTGTCTCCACGTGTAATCAATACTTGACAAATTATTTTTTGCTTTTATGGCTAACTTTGACCTCATCAAATATTGATATAATTAAACTAGGAAGAAAAAGAGAGAGAGAGGGAGTGTAGATAATGGCAATCTCAAGTCAAGATAAAGTTTAGCAAAAAAAAAACTTTTTTTTATTATAGTAGATACTATACTAGCTATAATACTGTGTACTATAATGACTTTGCGGAACTAGAAACCAAATTCTTTACCTCATGACTCAAGATCAAGGATGATATACAGATATACGTAGGGAGATCAAAAAGTAATGATTATGATTTTTTAGCTCCGTTCGTTGTAAAGCGATGACCAAGATATTTGAGTATGTTATACTAGAACTTGTTAGAGGTCTCCATAAAAAATTTGAACTTTTGAAAACAATTTTAAGGGTTTCAAAAAAAATAATTTCTGAAACCAAAAATGGT
>JAQIVZ010000999.1:0-43320 GCA_034700945.1 Arrhopalites spinosus | reverse complement strand
CCATTCAAAAAAATGTGACGGGAGTAAAATCCTAAGTAAAACACGACGGGAGTAAAATTCGCCAACCTCGCTAATTAACTTTAACTTTAAATAACTCTGGTGTTAACGTTGAATTTTGGTGTTGCTGACTTTATTTAAATAACGAGACAGCAGACATGGCAGGAGTTTTATTTGAAGATATTTTTGACGTGAAGGATATCGATCCTGAAGGAAAAAAGTTTGATCGTGGTAAGTAAATTAAAATTAAATTAATATTTTAATACAGTTAAAAATTCATCCATTATCATTCACCAATTTGGGAGTCATGTTCTTGTCTATCTCAGTAGTTATATTGTTGTTGGGAGAAAGAAGGTTTTAGAGTTGCAATGTTGTCACAATTTATACTTAATGTGTATTACTATTTTTAAGTTGATTATCAACTGTTGATAATAGGACTAAATGGTTTCAAATTGCTCGTGGATAAAGAATCTAATGGGCTTTGCGTCTATTTACAAAAATACTTGTAATCAAATTTCATACATGTGCTTCTAAGAAAACAACAAACCTTTCTTTCACTCTGTTGTCTCTTAAACTCACTAGGATTGTGAAAAATTAAATGAAAGAACCATAATGGTTCAACCATTATACAATTTTAAAAAACTCTGAAATTCCCTGCTCAAAATATCTCAAAATAATAATTTATTGTAAAAATTGGGAGTTTTGAGTTGGCCCTTTCTCTATTACGTAGACTCTGACCTAGGTCAATGAAATTTAGTGTGATAGAATCAGAATCAAATTCTGCATAAAATGTTGTTAGATCTTCGCTCTCATCGTCTTCTCGTTAGGAGTTGGGGTGAAAGGTTTTTGCGACCCTGTACATAATATACATATGTGTGTATATATGTAGTAATCGTTTTTTCGTTTTTTTCTTTCCAAAAAAAGGCTAAAAGCGCTCTAAGGATTCTCTCTTGAAAATTGTTCTGAGAAAAAAAATGAGCACGATATGGTTAATCCTGCTGTCGCTCGTTTCTAGTTTCTCTCTTTAACCCACACGCCCACTTCAGTCTTGGCCAAACCGGCTTGACGTCATTGCCCTTGCTCGCACATACCATCAACATCGTCACATTAGCATAGCAGTATCAAGCAACAGAAAGGGATAGTGAATAATTCAATATAGATACATATATACATTCGATTCTATACGATTTTATATTGCAATATTACATGTATGTGGACCATAATGTATGAAGTAATATACATAAAGATAGAGATTGTTGTACTTTGTGTGACGAGAAGGAGAGGAGGAGGGGAAGAAGAATAGAGTAAAATGAATGTGTTCAACTTAAATTGGCAAAAATCTGCATGTGCTGAATTGAACCCTAGAGCAGTCGTCATAGACTATTTCTATATATAATTTACATGTATTATATATACTATTGTATAAGCATACTACAACTATATGAGTTTGTTTTGTTTCTTCTTCATCTCCTTTATACTTTACTTTGTCAATCTACATGAAAATGAATTTGTACATAGTTTATGTATAGTTTCATCTAAAATAATATTATATGAACTGTTATCATCATAGTATTTTATGAAGAGAAAAAAAACAAGACTATAAAGGATAATATGAAAGGTACATGTACGTCGGGTATATAAGAGTATAAAATTTGCAAGGTTAATATGTACGATATTCACCTCGTGCAGCATCATTCTACAAAAACTAGCTCCCTATATGTGCTTAATATAGAGAAGAGTATAAAAAAGTTTGTATACTCTATAGAGACTTGACTATATATATACATAAATTTTAGAAGGACAATTCGCGAAACTAACTAACTACAATGATTCCCCGGACTTCCCCAGACCCCTAAAACCATGATTTGGCGTTGGTTTAGTACACTGTCGTTTATTGGTTTTTGCACGGTATTATTATTAAAGCGGACAACGGCGACGGACCTTCGCCTAGCAATAGGATATAGTTACAATATTCGCAAAAACGTTCTTACTCGACCAGTTGTTCCCTCTTGTTTTCTCTCTGTGTGTAGTTAGTTAGTTTGTTAGTTAGAAGTGAGGTGTATATATATATATATATACGTTACATTTTCTATCATGTTGACGAAATACGAATTTTTTTCCCTACCCTTGTATTCCCCTTGAAACTGCATCACACACAAGTATAGAGTACTTTTGCCTTTGCACCATAGAACTTCTATGGAGCAGAGAACTTAGCCACCACCTCTTTGTATGTACCAAAGAGACTCAAAAGAGCTAAAGTTTTAGCGGCGCAGTTTTGCAAAACCTCCTCAGGATCATTCCATCACGTTCCACATCCTTCTGTCCTTTCAGAGATTCCTGGCTTTTCCATGAATCATCATCATCACAGTGAAACCCCCTCCTCTCTCTCTCGCAAACAACTCTCTCTCTTTTAGTATTCTGAACTTAGCTTAGACAAACGTATAATATTATAGCTCAAATTTCATTCAAACTCTCTCAAGGATTTCCTAGAATTTATTATTTAGTCCCCTCTTAGTAGTTGAGACTGAGAAAAAGACATTTGAAAATTTTAGTTGATTTATTTATATTTAATTTTTTTACAAATTACAAAGTTTTTGAACAAGTTCAGTGTCTCTCTCTGATAATAATGAGTCATTGGATTACATTTTTACAATTTCAATGACGCCAGAAACAAGTAGGTGTAGTAGTAGGGACAGCTGGAGAGAAGAATTTATTGTTTGTTTTCGTAGTTAGCTCTCTCTCTAGCTAGTAGCTACATATTTTTGAAAATTGAGTATGGAATAGGAGTTTGAAATTGAAAAAAAAAAAATTTTGCAAAAAATATTTTTTTTTGCAAATAAACCATGAATTGGTTTATTTCACAGTATTTCTATACTGGAGAGACACTCTGTTTCCTTTTAATTTATTTACATATTATTCCTTTTTGAATGGGGAGTATCATCGGAAACCTTGAAAAAGCCCTTGTGTATATAATATATATACATATGTGGGAATGGACGGGAACTCTGTTGTGTGTACGGGGGGAACAGGGAGGAAAAGAATTTTATTCACTTGTGTGTGCCTTTTTCTACGACACCATGGCTCTGAGAGAAAGGGATTGCAAAAGAGAGAGAGAGAGAGAAATGTACATAGACTGCAGCAAATATATAGCTGTCAGTTTTATTTTCCAATCTACGTAATACCGTAATGAAGTATTCACAATATACCATTAAATTTTGGAAAATGGAATAATAATTTATTTATTATTATTCTGAGATTTTGTCTCTCTCTCTACCTCCATACCAAAGAGAGAAAAAAAAGAAGGATAGATAGAGCGAGTCAATTTTCCTCTGCGTCAAACAAAAAAAATTGAAAAGGAAATTTATTTTTCGCAAAACAAAATTAAGTCATGGCGCTAGAAGCAGCTGGAACGAAATGGTAAGCGTTATTATTATTACTTTTTTTTTTAATTTTTGTTATTGTGCATTTAATTTTTCTTTATAATTGATATATTTATATTGGAATAGTTAGAATACATATATTATATTATATAAGTATAGAGAATATAGGGAGTCTTGTACGGGAAGGGTATTTATCGTATTTAGATATAAAGGGGGGAAAAATATTGGAAAAAATGTATTTTGTCGTATGGCAAGTTATTTTTCCGCAAAAGATTAAAAGGTTGGCAAAGGAAGCCCATCAGCTGTTCTGTGGAGTACATATTTGCAAATTTGCAAACCTTGCCCTTCACGTCACTTTTTTTACGTAGCGTCATTGTGCTGCATAGCTGTTGCTATGAAGTTTTGTCGCTTTCCAACTTTATTGAACGAGCTTGAGCTTCTACCAGTGGAGGCGTATAAAGACAAGCCAACAATTTCAATAGGCATATAAAAGTTTCATAAATATTATAAGGAAAAAAAAAGATTCCTCTCCTCTTCATCCTCCTCTTACAGTGATGCTGTTCTTGATCCTCTCTTTTTCTTTTATTCTGATTTTTTAACAATATGGAATTTTCAAAAAAATTCTATAAGTTGGTTTTTTTTCGACTGAACATTGTATTTTTGGGGGGGGGGGGCTTGATTTTATTGAAAAAACGGAAGTTAGATTAATCTTTTTGTTTACATTTCCTTTTTTTGATAGAAATTAGTTTTGACGAGAGGAAAGAAATTATCTTTTGTATGAAATGATGTAAAGGATAATAGATTTTAAATGAAGCTAAAATATGTATGTATTTACATTTAATTTATTTGAGGGAAAATGGAGGCATTTTATTTTGCAAGGTTCATAAAAAAGGCTACACTATTATTATTACGAGGAGGAAAAATTCACCATACTGTGAATAGTAAAAAAATTTCAGAAATTATTATTTGATATTCGTAGGTATATATTTGAGTTTAATATATTTTGTAGGGAATTCTGTTCATTGAAGGACAATTTAATTATAAATTTTTGATATTTTGATTTAAGAATAAAGAGGGGTTAATTTTCTGATGACGTATTTTTTCAAAATAATAATATTTTTGCAATATTGCAAAAATCTTTTACGAGTACTCGTGTACAGTATAAAGAGTAATAAGGAAAAGAAATTAATATTAGAAAATTGACCAAATTGGTAGTTTTAATTTTTGTAATCTGTGTATTATTATGTATTACATAATTTCACATGGATGGTTATATACACTTACATATACATATTTGAAGCCACTCCTCTCCTCTCATTTCTGTATTCTTATATTGTTAGCTCTTTTTTCCCTCTTGTTAGAATAGATTCCTTTGTTTTTCCTGGAATTCTAAAGAGGGGGGGAAGAGACCAAACAGGAATCATCTAAAGTCAAATCTTTCTTAGGGAATGTACATGATGCTTCAAGGTGTGTGTGTGTGTGTGTAGAGGATAGCTTGCATAGAGCAGAAATATTCTCCCTAGTAAATAATTCTTTCGTTCAGAAAGGTATAAAAGGGATCTAGGCGTATTTTTTTTGCAAACTTGCGTCACCTTCCATGGTGTTACCGGGGGGGGGGGGATGATGTGGAATAAAAAGGTTCTGATCGCGCCCTCATTGAGTTCCTCGTCCTTTTCGTTTTAGTTCAAAAGCCGTGTTCATTGTCATACTATAATATATAATATATCGTTATAATGGTGTAGTTATGTATCATAATGATGACGATATATTATGTCCTTGCAGTACCACGTCGCTCAATTATTTTATTTATTTATTTTTTCTTCTTGTTTTTTTTGAAAGCTTTAACATTATACACTGACTAGTGGTTTAACATGCAATTGAGATTGGAGCCAAGTTTCTTGATGTATATTTATGATGGTACATCGTGTGTGCTTTTTCACACTGTACACAATTTTTGTACTAATAAATGTTTTCTATTTATTGGATTTTTTTAAAAGAAAAATCTTTTTGGGTAGTAATAATAATAATATGCACGTCCTTTACTTGTAAATGAAGAATTTTATTCATTGAATGAATGTAGGCAGGTTTAGATTGTGAGCTAGGATTGTGAAAAAAAAATATTGGCAGTATACTCACATATAATAATAATATGAACGAAACAATGAATTTCATGGACGGCTGTAAAAACATGGAAAAAAAGTAAATTTTTTTTTGCTGAAGGAAGTTTTATCGATGCAGATAAATAGTGTAGTTTCAATTTTATGATTCTAGTTTAAAATGACGTTTACATTTTTTTACACCACACAAAAGTAATTGTTTAGTTATAGAAGGGAGGTATTATATTAAGGTGCATAAGGGTAAGGGTGTATAATACTAGTGACATTTTGATAAGAGATTGATTTTGAACTATTGAGTTATTGCAATTTAATAATATAAATTTATATTATTTTGTGTAGAGGTAATAATATAGTGGATAGAATATAAATATATAGTATGTATTTTATTTGTGAATTCATAATTTGATGGGACTATTTTGTTGATGGTTTTCAATTTGTATGGTAGTGAATATAGTTATTACATAATTTGACTGATGGACATTGATAGGACGATGGTTTATATTATATATTATTATTATATATATTCAATCTTGTCGTCATCATCATCATCTTTTTTTTGTGCACAAGTCTGTAGTCCAGTCACATTGTCCCGGTTGTCAGTACCATGCGCCATTGCCATGACTATGACGTAGTCTCAATTTCAAAAAATTGTAATACAATGGATACAAGAGAAGAGAGTAGAGTGTGTCATGTACATTATAGAATTCTGTTTTAAAATGATGCAAGACAGGACAAGGTATTTAGTAATTTAGCTACGTGGTAGTCTCTTTAGTCAATGCTACATATGATGTATCATTATACGTACATATAATTCTACCTTTTTTTGTGGCCGTCGTCAGGATGTATTATTACTTGTTGGTTTAATGGTATGTTATAAAGGAGAGTTTATTGAGTTTTAGTATAAGATAATGTGTCTATTATAGTTGGAAATGGAAGACATAAATGGGCAACATGAACAAGGAGACTGAAAAATTATGTGTGTATGTGTGTGTGTGGTTGAATCACAAACTAAATCCTAATTCAATTTTTTGTTTTACACTTTGTGTACACACACAAAATGTAATTTTAGTCCGTCCATGTGTCTGTTGGTTTGTTTTTGTGTGTGTAGTGGGATAAGTATAGTTTGTGTGTGTGTGTGTTGGTTTGAGGAGAGAGAATACAGTTTGTGAATATTTTGTGTATGATGATACATATTATAATAATTAAATGATAGAGGGAAGGAATAACCTTGGATGGATTATTATAATAGGTAAAACTTGAGTGGAATTGCAAGCCTTTTGAATTGTTAGCTTCATTCTTCTCGTTCTTTCTTGTGTCGAGTGTGGCAACAGTCGACTTTATGTATATTATCGACCATATTATATTTATGTTATATGGCTGACGTGTAGTATTGTATGTGTATGTATATATTGTACAACAGTAAAGGGCAAGGACAAGAGCAATGCCAAAGTCAAAGTCAGAGTTTTTCATTCCATGGTGTGTCGAGCTTCAAAATGAAATTGGTGTTTAGAGAGAGAGACTCAATGAACAAAAAAAAGGAATACATAATAATATTATTATGTAGAAGGAAGTACATGCTTGAATGTATAACGTAATGAATTTTTGTAATCTCGAGCTATTATATAACTTTTTTTTTTTAAAAAAAAAAATATTATAATGTGATATGATTTCATGGCAATATTTTGATGATTCCAAGGAACAAATCATGAGAATTTTTTTTTGCAAGCTCCATGTATATTTTTATATACATACACAGTGCCAGAAGTATCACAGTAGCTGGAGAATTTATTGTCCGTGTTTTTTTAGTGTTTTGTACATAAAATTTTTTTTGTGTGAATGTCATGACATGAACATGATCATATGGATGCATTTTTATATGTGTACATGAGAGTTGTCAGTCTCATCGTGCTTACAGCTAGCACCAATATTTTTAGGACAAAAAGAAAACTTGTCAATATTCTCCATGCCGGTTTTGAGTACACAACAAAGAGAGAGCTATGTTTACTACATTGCTCGTATATATGATAATATTATAAGCCAGCTGTAAAAAAATTGTAAATTTTGAGTAAATGTTGAAGTAGGAAAGTTGGCAGTCAAAAGTAGTAAAAATTTTTTGGTAGAGTACTCCAGCTACTGGGGACTACATTTACATGATACACAAGCTCTGATTTAGTAGTGTTTAGAGATACATTTTGTTCATGATGCATACAATAAACATCTATCACTCATGCTAAATATTTGAATGTGTGTAGAGTGCAGAACCTGTCAGATCTTTGCACATGATTTGCCCTTGTGGACATCGAGACTGCAACGTAATAAATTAGCACCTCTCTTTGAAGGTGAATGGCCTGAATGTCAAATGATAGTGGATGATGGTAGTAGTTTAGTGAGGATGATGAGGAAGGATCTGATTTGCGAATTTATATAGGATGTACGAGTATATGATGAGTCGCGAAATAGAGAGAGAGAAAGAATCAAGAGTTGAGAGGATTGAAGTGAGGTAATAATATGATGTGTAATTTTGGAAGTGAAGTAATAACTAACTAGTCGTTATTAACTACTGACTCTCTAAAAATTAATTTCATTTATTCTCATGACCAATCTTTGTGGTTTCCATACAATTTTTTTTTTGCATTGGAGTGACTCTAAAAATAGAGATAAGGATGTAGAATTTTTAATTTGGTAATAGAAGATATAGTTCATCAAATAGAAAATAAATTAATACTTTACTACTTAGTACGACGATAGTCTTGTTTCTTTTCCTTGAAAGTAAAGTCTTTGATGTAAAAAATTGTTTCATTTTTGTTAGTCATCAGTAGAAAATTTAAGCTACTGAAAACATGTTTATATTATTTTAGTTTTGTATAAATTGTTTTTGATTTATTCCACTGTGATTTTTTGCACATTGAGGAAGAGGAGATTGGTTTTTCGCTAGCAAGTTTGCGAAATTATATATAAGTATATGGAGTAAAGAAAAAAGGCCATATGGGCGGCGCACATATGGCCTTCCTGTTGAACAAACTTTTTGGGGGGGATAGGGATGGAAGAATATAAACAGACCACAAAAAAATGAGGCGCAATGTTAATATTTTATCCTGAAAAATTTCTAGAGATATTGGAATAGTGAATCTTTGAAGATATTTTGTGTCTATTTATATTTTGTAATTTTCTGAGGTTTTTTTATGATGTCCTGGTCACTCTCTCAAATATAAAAAAGGAAAATGTTGATGCAGGAGTACAAGGTGTAGAAAAATTATTATTGGGATAACGTCATGGCCATAATTTGAATTCAATTTGAGTGAGAGAATTTGAATTTTAATAAAAATGTGTATTGTATATTTTACAATTTATTGAAAGAAATGTTATACACATGTTGAAAATAGTGAAAAATGTATAATATTTGCAACTTGGTAGGGATGGTACTACAGTACATTGTACATGATGTAATTTAATTGAGTACATGTATGTGTGCTGTTGCCAAGATGTATGATAGTGTTTTTTGAGAAAAATATAATGGCTAAAGAAAAAAAAATAGTAAGGTAGGTATAAATTCTAGAAAAAAAAGATGAAGGTAGGTAGGTATGTTCATGATAAGGTTCACAAAGTTCAAACCGTGTTTGAAATACAATTATAATATATTGCTCGTAGGTAATATGATAGAATTTTTGTGATGACTCGCTGCAGTGATGGCCATATTTCTTTTCTTGCTTTTTTTTGACTATGTACGTTCCATACATGAGAGAGGTATTATTGTTCTCTCTCTCTACTTTGTAAAAAGTGTTCAAGCGTCGTGTATGCCATGAGCGCAAGTTATATAGCAGAGATGTATGTGATGTACCCCGTGCTCTGTCCATGAGTTAAAACTTTTTTTTTTGCAATGGAAAAATCTATATTGTCCTTTAGCAAGGTCACAGGAATTCAAGGTTTTCGCAAACTCTCAACTCCTCCCTTCTGAGCAGAGAGAGCGAAATAGAGAGTTGGGTTTTGTATAATGTTATATAGAATGGGAGAGAGAGAGACCTTTGTAAGATTTTAGGAGAATTTTTGCACATGCTCCATCTTCTCTCTATTCTCAGGGTCTCGGTCGACGTCGTCATTTTCTCCCCTGCTGTTGTTGTAGTTCTTCTCATATGTATGATTTTTTTTGCACATACTTCTATACATGTATAAATTTATAGTGGTTGGTTGGTTGTCTGTGTTTGCTTTGAGAAAGATTACCCATGGAGGGTTTTTTTTAGGTACCAGGAGGTAACTTTAGTATGCTATTTACCCCCGTCTTTGCTACTTCTACTGCTACCCATACCCATTCTATTTCAATGGCATTGAAAATCCAAAGAGATAGACAACCCCTATGTACATCATACAGTAGTTTCAACCAACTCTGGATGAGGAATACCAATTAACTTTTCAGTTCATCTCTCTCTCTCTCCTTATTATTGCTTTCCTTAATTTTTTTTTCTTTTTTCATTTTCTCCCATTTTCGGTTCGTGTCGTCATCGTTCCTTCTCCATCTTTTTCCATTTTCCTTTTTTTGGAAAAAAAGTAACCCTGAGAAACTGAAATACATGGTTCTTTATTACTCTACCATGAAAGTTTTTTGCATGACAGTCTAGAGTTTTTTGATGTCTATGAAAAAGTGTATATGAAATGGAGGTATATTTAGAGAATTCAATAATGACGAGTTGGTATGTTTTATGGAGAGTCTATGTATGTAGAAGTAGCCATTATTTCGTTAGTTTTCGTGCAAATTTGAGTCCATAGTTATCAGAGAGAGAGGGAGAGAATCTTTGTTTCGAACAAATGTGTATATGGATGGTACAATCAGATGTTTTTTTAGTATGATACATTTTGTGTATAAGTGTTCACAAAGGGATTTTCCAACATAGTTACATATATTATGATGACTAAGACAGAAAATATAAACTTGTATGTATTCTTTTTCTTTCTCTCTCTCCTTCGTGTCATCCACAAGAGGAGGAGGAGAGAAATGTAATATGATGATGCATGGACTGACTCGAAGGATACATTTATTATTGTGTGAGAGATAGAATTAAGCCTCTATATGTGATAGAAGATCCCTTGTCCTTGTTGTTGGACTCTTCTAGTCGTCTCATTGGAAAACTCCTACGCTTGACGTCAGTGCCCATATGGAACTATATATTGATTTTACCTACTCTCCTAGATAGCATGCCTCCTCCTGCTAGTTTAGCCTTGTTCTTGAAGTTCACGAATGGGGAACCACGAAATTCGCAAGACTCTCTCTCTCTCTCCTATACCACCACCCTTAGGTACATTAAATGACTTCAACTCAGCTGCTCCTAGCATTACTACTGCGGGTTTCTGTTGCTCCCTTCTTCTCCTTCTTCTTGAGCGAATGTCCGAACCAAATCCCGGGATATATATATGCAATGCAATGCTTCGGTTTGACTTTGACTTTCGGTTTGACTTTGCCCTTGCCACTGAAACAACCTCTCTCTCTTTGCTCGCTCCTGTCTTGCCTTACTCTACTCTAGATTCTTTAGCGAGTGAGTTGTAACTAGGTCACCCTGCCAATAGCGGCTAATTTTCTAATGAGTGACAGTTGGAAGTGGAGCATTCAAACCCGAATTCGGTCATCTACTGACCCTTTAATTTCAATGCTATCCCACGTTAGTATATAATATAAATACATTCATGTATTATATTTTTGGGAATATATTGGTCATTTTATTGAACAGAAATTTGTAGTAAAGATCTTTTTGTCTCATTCTCTGAAAAGTAGTTGTTTGGGATTGAAAGATGCTGTAGCATTTTTTTGGTATAGTTTTTTTGGAGGGTACAGAGTTTGGTTCATTGTTGTTGTGTGTATTGTTGTGGTTCATTTGTGTTTGAATATTTTGTGGAAAAGTTTTTATATGATACCACAAACAAAGATTTTTTTTAGTTGAACAGTTCCTTCTTTTTGTGATTGTGTTACAAGTTTATTGACGAAATTTTTAAGTCTAATTTTTGTTTTTTGTTTTTTTTGTCTGTTACAGTGAGTCGTCTTCATTGCGAGAGCGAGTCGTTCAAGATGGAATTGATTCTGGACATCAACTCTTGGATTTATCCAATAGAATTGGGTAAATTATTTTAATTGTATACAAATTTATTTTTCAAAAAGAATTTCTCTCTGTGCTTAAAATATTAATGCACAACTTTTGTTCTACTTGATACAATAAATAATATTTAGGTTATACTTTTGTGTGGGTCCCATTTTAGAATTGTTGTTTGCAATTCTAATTTTTTTTTTTTGAATTATTCTTCAAATTATATATTTTAAAATTGAATTGAATATGCTATTTGAAAATATTTTAAGTTTATAATTTGGTAATATAGGAGATAAATTTCGTCTTGTCCTTGCAACAACTCTCCGTGAAGACGGTTATGCTGAAAGTGGAGAATGGACTCCATTGGACACTGGACCATCTCGTGCTGACTCTTTTGAATATGTCATGTATGGCAAAATTTACCGTATTGAAGGAGATGACTCGACTGACTCGACTGCTTCAAGATTGTAAGTTTTTCTTACTACTATGTAAATAATTATCACTACCTATTATATAAATAATATATCGAATAATAATAAAGTGTGAAATGTATTATGGCATTGCTATATATTATCTGTTTTGACTGTCTATTCTTGCTATTTGGTTTTTTTTGTACACGACTACGTGGAACTTGTTGTTACTTTTTGAGTCACCATGAACAGAAAATAGAGAATGGAAAAAAATAATTGTAATGTGTAATATATAGTGTATAAAAACGTATAACTTACTCTTATTATTTAGAATAACGTAGTATAGAATTGTAAAAATTGGATGAAGAGAGGGGTATTGTGATAATTTATTTAAGTTTTGTCAAAGGGTTTGTATATATGTATAGTTATGTATGTGTGATTTAAAGTAAGTAGAAAAGAAGGAGGTCTTATTTATTATTATGAGACAATGGAAATGGCAGTGTAGCCAATTCAAAGTAAGCAATAAAATGTACAAAAACCAATAATAATTGTGAGGTGAATGAATTCTATGTTGATATTGCCACCAACCACCGAGAGCCACCCGGGCACATGAATTTAGATGGAAATTGGTGGCTGAACACAATTGTTTATAAAACTCTCAACCGAATATTGACTATAAAAGTGGGTGTCTTTCTACATCAACTCTTCATAGGGTTTGAGTGAGTGGGAACCACTCTGAGTTCTCTACGTGTTGAAAGTAATCGAGTGAACACAGCTGGTGGTATCTCAGTCACTTGAAACTCTTTTGTCATCGCCATTTACACCTTCAAACTTTAAAACTTTTATTTAATTTTCCTCTTCCTCTTCGTCTTGTATTTCTTCAATTATAATATAAAAAGAAACACTAGTTATTTTGACAAGAAGGCAATGGGGAAAAAAAACTAACATTGAATCAAAAACTAGTTACCTACAATAGTTTGTAATTTGTTGTTGTACAATTTCAATTACAAGACACAAGTACACAAAAAAAGACAACTAATTGCAGAGCAATGAAGCAAACAAACAAGTTTCACGGTTACATTTACTTATTTGTCTCGTGCATTGCGACATTTGTAATATGTAGCCGGGGAATCTTAAAGATCATGTCAGGTATCATTCTTCTCATCTTTTTATCCTGAAATCTACTGGGTCTCTTTCTATCTCCCCCTCGCACTCTCTCTCTCACTTTTTTTTTGTCTTGTTTGTACAAAAATACACGATGGAAGGACTACTTGGGAGGTTTTTTTTTGATTATTTGAGAAAAGAAAATAAATCTACGAGAGTTGGGTTCCAGATGAGTACCAGAGCTGTGTTTGCAGCGTTTATCTTTGATTAATTTACACATCGTGTAAATGCATGGTCTGGTACGACATTTGGGACTCTAAATCCTACAACACAAGAACAACAGCCAACTCAAAATATAAAAGAGGTCAATTTTTTTTAACTACTGAAACTGGACAATGATGGAGACAATAATGGAGAAAATCAATAATATATAATAAAGTTTTAATTGTTTGATTTTTTTAAAAGAAAATATTATAATTGTAGAATTTTTATTATTTTTTTTGGATAGAAAGGAAAATGTTAATGGTAGAAACTTAAAATGTTTATATTTATGGTATGCATGAATGTTCTATGTAATGTAGTTTTGTTTTAATTATTTTATTTGATTGAGGTTAGAAATTTTATTGATGTGACGGTGTTTGTCAATAGAATTTTTTTTTAATTTGATTATTTATTAGACGATATAATTAAATTGTATAGCTTTGTGTTGGTAGTGATGTTTGTCTGTGAATACTTGAGTTTGTATAGAATTGAATGACTTGTAAAAATGTGAAAATAATGTGGATTATTTAGAAGAATGCAAATACAGAATTGTATGAAATTTGTATGGAATGCTTCTTTCTTATACATATATTATATATGGAGGATAGGGTAGTTTTATTTTTAAAAAATGAGACTTTAGACAAGAGAAAATTCATTAATTTCATTGTGTAGGCGGTGGTAGGATTTCAGAGTGGAGTAGGCTAGAAACAAATTTAATTATTGTTAAAGACGGCAGAGAGAAATATGAAAGGAAAAACTAGTTGAGTATTTTTATTCTATTTCTTTTCTTCTTTTTTTTTGAAAATGTGAGGATATAGAGTATAGAGCATTGGGGTGGATAGAATTTTTTTGTTTGTATTAAAATTTTGTCATTTAATTTTGATGAAGAGACATTAGGACTTATCATTTAACGCCATTTTAAATGTAGGCACTCAATGAAGCTTAGAGAGAAATTGACATGTTAGTTCTTTTGAGATAATAATATTTTAAATTCTAATTAATCGTCAGGGTCATTCATGTGTTAGCCTCAGCTCTTGAAATATTTTTTTAGCTCTCACTTTAAATATATATCATTCATTATATTACATGTTAGTATGGTGTTAGTGTCAGCTTTTTTTGGTCCGTAAAAAAACAATTATGTAGAGGTATGTACAAAGTGTGTGTTATATTTTATATCATAATAGATAAATATAATATCATGTAGTTTATGTCAGTTCGGTGCTATGTCATGTTTTAATATAAATAAATATTCCAATTGGTCTTAAGATGAAATTGCAATTGTAGCAGCCAAGTTGTGTAATATTTTTACGAGGAATTGAACAAAGGAACTTTTAGAAATAAATTTGATTTTAAATAGGTGCATACAGGAAGACTCGTCAGTTCAAGTACCATCACCAAATCATATACAAAAGTATTAAAGCACACACACATACAAAAAAAAATTTACAAGCTGTTGAAAATGGTGTTACCTATTTATTCTTCCAGTCATAAGTTAGTTTATGATTGTGTTGTGTATATATGTAGTCGTATACTGTAGGCATTGACTCCATTGTCTTATTTTAAGATATGGAAAAAAAACTTGTTGATGACAAATAATAAAGCATTTGACTCATTGGTTATCTTGAAACATCCGTATATGTATAAATAATATGTTGCTCTCATCATGATGAACTGAGCTTTGTGTCTTGATGGCATTTAACTGTTGTTGATGAATGCTACGGTTTTGATTCTATTTCTTTTATTGCTCTCATTCTTTTAAAAATTTTATTTGGTTTACATTTTGTGATACAGCTTTGATTTTGTTTTTGTTATATTTCATGGACCTATATATATATATATATTATGACTTTTGAAGTCATTTTTTTTATTGGTATGATTTAAGTCGTTTTAGTATTGTTTGCAAATAATTCATTCCAATTTCTAGAAATGGCAGGATATGTATTATGTACTTAATTTAAATGTCATATAGGACATGATGATTATTCTATTCGTTTTTTTTGTTTTATACTCAAAGCAACCAATATGCGGCTAGAAGTTTTTTTTTGTATTTCATTTGAAATAGATTAGTAGACCATAATTATTATAATATAGTTTTAATAGCTGTGATATTCTAGTCAGGTAAAAAAAACAAGTACGGAATCCAGTTTATATTTTTGGACTAAGTTGGACTCGTTTGGGCTAAAGATTATTGTCATGATGTGTGTGCTGTGTGTATGTACTTTGGTGGGATTAGGAGAGGTATATAATATCTTGATGTGAGATAAGGGTTGAAATTAGACAGATACGGCTATGGAGTAAAAGCCCTTGAAATGTACAAAAAAAAACATGAAAATCCTTGATGTTTTTATGTAAAGAACTTGAATTTAATAACACATTGTGTGATGCTAGATGAGAGCCATAGTACATATCTTTGGTAACATTAATTTCTCGCGTGATCAAAAAAAAAAGTTCGTGGTTCATAGTTCGATGGTTCTATTCTCACATTAAGATTGAGCTTGAATTTTTGAGAGCATAGTTAGAAGAGTTTGTTACATAATGCTTAGAGTTTTTTCTTGCATTGTAAATAATTATAATAATTGGATCTTACAATATGAGTGACTCGGAGCTAAGGATTGAAATTATAGTGATGACGTAAATCATTGTCAATGATGGAGGATGGAGTAGACCTTAAGTTTGTGTGTTGTGTTGTTTGAACGAAATTTATACTTTAGTACGTGATGCAACATTCTTAAATTGTATCTAAAGTTAACTATAATTGTTACAATAATAATAAGCACGGAGGAGAAATGGACAGAGACCAAGAAAATTTTGAGTGGAGTCGGGCAGCTAAATATCATCGTTAGTTTCGGGGGGCAATCCGGTGGCAGTGTGGTTAGCTGGTTGTGAAAATTAAACACGCCACTATCCACACCGCCGGTGGGATTTCCCTTAATGCAAAACATCAACTATCTATCCATCATCTTCAACCTGGAGTTCCTAATAATTATTAATTATACACGTAAACATCTAATACTAAGAACAAGGTCACATTTTTGTTGTTAGACTTTGAACTGTGAACACGTGTAAGTGGAGACTATTCTAAGACTCTATTGTATAGCTTAAGATTTTGTTGATAGTGTAATTATTTCCCTAAATGTCTTGTCAGAATTTATATAACACTAAACATTTTATACATGTATGTAGTATAATGTATGGCAATCTTCATGGAGTTTATTAATTTTTTTCAAACTCTCCATAACTATGATGTAATACATTTAGTGTAAATTATTTGTTCTTTTATTCTATTGCAGATCAGCTTACGTGTCCTTTGGAGGTTTACTCATGAGACTGCAGGGTGACGCAAATAATTTGCATGGATTTGAAGTTGATCGAAATATTTACCTCCTCATGAAGAAATTGGCATTTTAACCTGTCAACCAAAGAAAATGTCCATGTCATCAGGAATTCAACATCAACTACAAATAAATATTAATATGAATCATAATAACAACACGAATGATTTTGTGTGTTTTTTCTACAATTTTTACATTGTCTTCTTCCTTTGATTGTTCTTTGATGAATTTCAATAAATAAAAATATTATGTTGAATATTCAAAAATATTTTGTGTTTTCTTGACTGCTCATGTGGGCTTGACTGGAATTTATTCAATTCATAACGACGGCATTAATTACAGAAAATGTCATTTTTTAATGGTACGAAAGAATTTTAAATAACACTTCTTTCATTGTTATTTGTCATACGAGTCATTTTACCGTGTTTCATCAGACTGAAAAATCACAACGTCCGACCGTTCCATGTTCAACGACAGAATTTTTAGAGTTTTTATCATACAAAAATTTTCCCCGCAACTCATTCGACCCACACAAATTTTTTGAGTCTTCTTTAGTTGACATTTCTATTTACTATTTACTTTTGTACATAAATGTAAGTAGAGTATGATATTTTTTCATTTGTTTCAAAAAATAACGCCATGAGTGTACCAATGTTATAAATAGTTTTATGATTCAAAGGAAAGCGTTAATAAGGCACTGATTAATTTTTTCAAGTCGTTTGACGGCTATTTAATCACTGACTAGAATTACTAACTATAGTAGGAAAAGGTTCAATTATAGAGCATTAAATTTAACCATTTTACTCATTAATTTTTGTTCATAAATTTTTAAATGGCAAAAAATTTGCCCAGTGCAAATTTTGCACACTAATGAAACTTTTTAATTCAAAGATCTTTATAAATTCTAGTTAGATGTCAGTAGAATTGAATTGGCAAGCTTGTTAGTGACTTGCGAATAAGCAGTGCTTGTGCTATGAAGGGACTATTTACAAAGCTAAAAGAATATAAAACTGAAGCAAAGTAATCCGTCCTTCTGAGAACTTGCTACATAATGTTTAAGGGAGAGTGACTTGAAGAGTATTGAGGTCCTTTCAATTCCGTTTTTATGACAAAATGAGAGTTTAAGCAATGGTTCTTCATCTCACGACTCGTGTGAGAAGGGTTTAGAATTTTATTGGGCATTAATTGTAGATATTTCCTATGTGTGATAACTGTGTACAATACATGAAAAAAAGTTATAATCTAATTGTAGGTTTTTTGTCCTTGACTCAACTAAAACTGAAAGAGCTTAGGGTGCACCCTCATATAACTTTCCCTTCACTTTGAGAGAGCCCTACTCCTTGACACTTTCCCTGTGTGTGTCAAATATAGACACATTTTTTTCAAATCTAATTTCCATTAATTTGACATGGAGGACCAGGAAGAGAACGAGCTGTCATCAAACTACAGCTACTACTTCATATCTACACTCGTATCAGTATAGTAACAACATTTGGAGCAGGTTTCTAATGTTTAAATTATCTACATTAAAACTGTACCATGATTGATTGACAATGTGTGTACATTGAGACCAAAAATATAACATGTCTATTTTACATTTACATTTTATTTCATTTTATTTTAAAAATTTCCCTAAATTTTTCCTCCTTCAAATCAATGAGACAATTCAATTAACCTATAATATGGTTAGCTGGTTGTTGTACTAAATTTTTATTTAAATTAAGACTTTTGACCTCTTAATCAATTCCTCTTTTCCTCTAACAAAATTTATCAATGTAAATGTCCCCAAATTCTGGACGTGAATTATTCCATATTTTAATTTTCGTTCACATTTCTTCAACCTTTTTCAAATCATTTCATAATTATTAAGTGGATTTATTTTAATGTTTATTGCAAAAAAATAAAAATACATGTTATGATGATAAAAATAAATAAAATTATCAAAAGTATTACCAATCCTTTATTACTTGTATTTGTACTAGTGTGTTAAGTGAAGTTATTGGTAAGAAGATAAAAATAAAATGTTATTTAATTTTCTAAAAAACTGGCATGATATAGAAATAATTGCATTTAAAAAAAAGTTTAGTAGTTATTTTATTCTTGTAACAAAACTCCATTTATAAAAATTCCTCCACATTTCCGCCTTTTACATTAAAAAAAAAGAATTTACAAAATAAATATAATATACT
Organism: Arrhopalites spinosus; assembly: GCA_034700945.1. Taxonomy (NCBI): domain Eukaryota; kingdom Metazoa; phylum Arthropoda; class Collembola; order Symphypleona; family Arrhopalitidae; genus Arrhopalites; species Arrhopalites spinosus. Next base: position 24,462 of record JAQIVZ010000999.1, on the reverse strand, counting down.
GTTACTAATAGTTCAAAGAGAGAGATTACAATTGACTACTATTACGAAGACGGTCACACTAATCTAGTTTTTTATATATATTCCCAATGTGGACACTGTAAGAAAAGAAATAGTGAGTAAACTTGCAAAATGTTAATGAATTTAGAAGAGTAATATAATATTTGTTTATATAGTTGTTGGGTCTCTGTAGTGTAGTGAAAAAAAATAGTCAAGAGACTGTAAAAAAGAGATAAGGACGTGGAGACTATTTTGCAAAATGCAAATTATTTTGTCTGCATCCACCACCACCACCATTGAAAGTATTTCAAAGAACCAGAAACGATCAAGTGTTGCATCTCACAGTGTACAGTACACCTGTGTGAACTTCAGCTTGAGCTATAATCCAATTTGGTAATCACATCAGAACCCCCATCATCAACATTTAACCTCGCGAGATCTCTATCCTCTAAAGCAATCATAATAATATTATTATATATATATACACACATGCTGGTCAACAGCAACCTAACAACTTTAATTCCATAAACAACATGAACACAACAAACCATCCAAATGTATAACAAGAACACAAGTAGTCCAAATTCTTCATCATATTTAATTATATCCCATATATTTTTATCCCATATTTTTCCACCACAATCTTTAACATTTTTTTTTTTTTTCAATTTCGCAATTTTTTTTATAGATACAGGGAGTAGGGAGGAGGTCAAAGGACGTTGAAAATAAGTAAAATATTTGTGTTGAATTTGTAAAATTTATTTTAATTACCATCAAAAAAAAGATCCTCCAACTGTATTTTTTTATGTATGTGTACTAGTAACTAGACGTCGTTGATATAAAATATTATTTGTAAAAAATCTTGATAATAATTTTATATACAAAAGTGAACATTATGAAAAATGCTATTACATTGTTATCATTTTGAACTTCTCACTGGTATACCCAATATTGTGGATGGTGAAAAAAAAAGCTTTTTAAGACTACATTTACGTATGTACTATGTACCTTGTTGAAGGCATAACTAACATTACTATGAATGCTGTTGCTCAAAGGAGCTTCACAACAATGAAAGAGAGAGAGAGGGATATATATGAGAATTTCCACATGCAAAAGAAGTACAGCCCTTGTGCATACAAATGTTGAGAGTGAGAAGAGAATGGCCAGACAAAAATGTACACCCTACCAACCCCTTAACTTTTGCCGAAAAGAAACTTGAATGAAAAACATTTTCATTCTTGATCTGTCTTTCTATCTAACGGTATCCATACACACAAACCTTATCATATCACTCTTCCCTTCTTCATCTCTCCAATCTGTGCTTTAATTAAACATCAACCCTTTTTTTCTATTAACGGACATTTGTACAGGTGAAAATTAATTTAAATCATTATTTTTTAACCGTGTCGTGTCATCAAGTTTTCTTTTTCATCCAGCGACCAGCACCACTGAAAAACTATTCCAGTGACTTTTTTTGAAAACAAAGGACTTTGTGCTTTTTTGTGTATTTTTGTGTAAAAAAAACTGTCCACATAAAAAGGATAATTTAGTGTTTGTGATACCCAAGAAAAAGGATTTTTAACTATGAAGAATGTAAATGGATTCTTTTCGCCGTCTCCGTCTCAGTTTTATTAGCTGACACAAAAAAAACTAACCCTCGTATTTTATTTTTTACGAAAACAAAAACTGTCTAAAAACTAAATTTAGGATTAGGATAACTTTGAACCTTAGTGTCTATTTTTGGATCTTCTGCAAAATAAAAAAAAGTTTTTTGTGTCCAGTTATTTTTTTATTGTTATTGTTTGCAACACTCTTCGGTGGTGATCTTGATTTTTTAGACTGTAAAAGAGACTAGAATTAAATAAATAAAAAATGGCTTTCAAAGGACTCGTAGTGATTTTGATTAGTTGTTTGTTGACAACACAAGTACAAAATTCAGTCAATGGACTGGACTTGGCGAATTTGACAGATCGGGAGAGATCAAATTTGACGGTGAGGTCAAGAATGGACATTTCATCAAGTACAGTGACCACCCCGCTGGTGTCTGTCTCTAACTCTTTCTCCAACTCTTTCTCGACGAGCTCGAGTAATTATGTGAGGAATCATAATAATAATAGTGTTCATCAACCCTCCCATTATGTCAATGCCAATTATCTTAAGCAGGAGTCTGTACACTCTCCCGTCTTCTCCAGCAGTGACAATAGCAACAACAACAATAATAACAACAACAATGGTCCACGAAACAAGTAAGCAAACCTTTTATTTTCTTCTGCCTCCTCCTCCTTCTTCTTCTTCTACCTCCCATGCTAAAATGCCATTTTCTATGCTTCAATTAAACTCCTTCAAAGATTAGTATTAAATTTCATATATAGACCTATAAGGAAAGTTTTTTTTTCTTAAATTCTCCTTTCCTATAATTATGGTCTCAAAAAAAATATGCAAGCAACTTTTTCATACTCGAGACTCGAGACTGTTGAATTATTTCTCTGTGTAGCCCTCAGTCGAGAAATCGAGAATGTGAAAATAGATAATTTTTTTTACACTGATGAGCATTTATGTTTTAAGATGAGACCAAGAAGGGGGGGTACACACATGAAAATGGCTTCAAGTGTTGCCCACAGCAGTAAGAATAGAGTGTAAGAGTCAGGGGATAAAATAATAGGAAGTGCATGACTCGCACTGTCATTTTCATGCTTGATTTTTAGATCAACAAGTGGTTCTATAAAAGGAATACACAAGACAAGCACTAAACCATCATTACACAAAAATTAACTCTCAACAGCTTTGACCTGCCGTCAAATTGTAATTTTTCATGTTCTATCCTCCAATTCCTTCTTTAGCTGTCCATATTATTAGTCCTCGAAATGTTATGCTCTTTTTATAAGTTGTTAAAATACAAGGAAATTCCATATACAAAAAATTTCTTTGTCTAGCATCTTGGTTATTCTTTAAAAAATTTATTTTATTTTTTTTGTACTCTTCTTAATATTCACCACGTCCACCTTTTTCAATTTCCTCACATTGAACAGTATAATTAAAATTAGGGGCCACCCAAGATCAACACAAAATCAAGATCACAAATTATGGTGAAAAATGTGTAGCACACAGTGAACATGGTACATTAAATAAAAAAAAATTTGAGATGTAGTCAATGCAAAAAGACAAAGGACTACAGAGCATTAGTTAGAATAAAAGTTTTTAAGGTCAGTTGAATGTATATATGAAAATTAAATAATTTTAATATTGTGGTAAATGGATTTTATACTTTTGTGTGAGAACTTTTGCCAAAAAAACTAGTCATTTTAGGTGAAAACGTGTTGAACAAGACACGTGCGGGTAGGATTGGAAATATTTTAGTACAAGTGAAATATTGTCTATACTCAGTCAGTATTCTCTCTCTCTCAAAAGTAATTACTACTTTTGAAGGCTATTTAATTCTTTAGGTAACATGATTAAATATTTTGTTGAAACTTTGATAGAAAATATTAAAGTAAAAGTGAGAAAAAAATGTTTTTTTTCTTCTTCCTTTTCTTTTATTTATTTACTCATGAAATCAGGTTTTAAGTCTTTCAATCATAATTACAAGTCTATCCTATGCCTACTCTCGAGATTTTTGACATGAATATTGTTCATTTTTTTCACTATTTAAAATCTACTATTTACATGAAAATCGACATGATGAGCGTTAACTTGTCTGAGAGAGAGAGAAAAGATTTTCAAAGAGCCTTTGGGGGATCATGCCTTTTTCTGGTTTTTCTTTGATTTTCTACCTCGTTATAAAATTACATTGTAACATTATACTCTCCACGGCCAGTAGTACACGTCCTCTCACAATCAATTAGTTAAATACTTTTTTTGATCCTCTCATCTCATTTGAACTCTGTGTCATACTCCAATGGATGTTGACAGTGTGTGTGTGTGTTGTGTGTGTAGAGGATAATTGAAAATGAGATTGTATATAAATAATATGATTAATCTTACTCTATTGCTAGAGATTCGTCGTAAACATTAATATTATTGTCACTTTCCTTATAAAGAACAGACACTTAAAAATGTTTATTGTGAACAAGTGGATAGGATAGGGAGTGTAGGGGTTTGTTGTTGCATATAAAATTCACTGTACAGTAAATATATACACAAGACAAAAAAGTGATATAAGGTAACATTATTTTTTTTGGTTCACATGTTTTCATCTTGGATCAAAAAAAAATTAGTTGGAGAGAGAGAGATACATGAACGTAAGTTACATGTTGATGTAGTCGACATATATGGTAAATTGTACACGCATGGAATAGGCATTAAAGTTGCCGCTTGTCATTAGTAGGATTTTCACATTGTCAAAGCTTACAATCCCCTGAAAATTTATATTCGTGAAACAATTTAGATGACTTGTACATGCACACGTACACACTACACACATTTGTAGAATACTATTAAACTATTATACACAGAGAGAGAGAGAGAGAGACGGTGCATCTGGTTACATAGACACAAACTGCATAATAGATTGTAATTGTATATAAGACAACAAACCCATTCACTGACTGCATCTCATAATGCAATGCCCGAATGAGTATTCTAACATGAAGATTGTTGATGCTCTCTACTTTGTAAGGGAACTCTCATTGGGTTAGAAAGGGTTGGACAAGAATACAAATCAGAAAATAGTGCAACTTTAATGTGACTCCTAGTAGTAGCCATCATTTCAAGAATTATGGGCCTTACTGCCTGATAAAAAAATATATTGTAAACTTTTGCCTATCGCTATCTCTCTCTCTTGCATTTGTACACAGCTCTCTTATTCTTATTCAATGGATCAAGATGACCAAAAAGAAAATTGTTGTAAGTGTACAAAAAAAATTTGTTTTTTTTGAGCTGGAAATCTTACTCAAAAAATTTTTTTTTGACGATGAGTGTCTGTCATTTTATCTGTCGTCGTCTATCAGTTTTCTTGTCTGTCAATCTCATTGTCATCATATCTGTAATTTCTGTATTTTTGAGACTTGACTTTATCAAGTCAAGAGGAGAGAGATGATGTGGATGTTGGTTTCGTTAAGTAAATAATTTTTATTTTTCCCTTGAAAGTTTTTTTTTTGGTGAGTCTTGTAAAATAATAATAATAGTAATAATAACATTCACTTAAAATATTTTTTTTTAAAAAAAAAAGAATTACGTAGTACATTTATTTTTTACCATGTAGGGTCTTTGCTCTTGAGAGATTATTGTTGGTCACTTGTTATCACTTGTTACTTTTATTTTATGTATTTCATATTTACTTAAGAAATTAAGTAAAAAAAAGTATTTAATTAACTTTTCACCTTTCATGTAAATTTTTTTTTGTGTAATTATTATACAATCAGAGAGACGTGTGGAAAGGAACATTTATTGTGTGGTTGATTGTTTAGTGTATTAGTTAACCTAATGATTTTCCTTTTTTAGCTAAATTACAGCTGTTCATCATAAATTCTTTAGCTCATTAAAAAAATCCTCTCTCTCTCTCTCTATCTTACTTTTATTCTAATTTATTAGTCAGCTAAACATTTTTGCAATTTTTTGTATTTTAAATGAAAACAAAATCCTTGTAATTCAATTTAAAAACAAAAATGTGAAATTTTAAGCCATTTATTTTTCCAACTTCCGAAAACTTTTTTTGTCTATTTTAATCCTCTTAACATTCCATTTCACTTCCTTTTTGTACAGTAGGAAACTTAGAAGTAGTGAGAAGGAACAAGATATAAATCGTGTAATCGTCCAGTGCCCTTTAAAATCATTTTAAAATAAACTTTTGAGCACCAAAAATAATATTGTACCGTATGACACAGAGAAACTAGTTCAAGGTAAAGGTATTTAATTGTTGACTACGTTTGACTAAATTGAGAAATTGAAAAAAGTTACGTTTGTTGTTGTATAATTTTTCTTTCATCTTTCACCAACAAACCAACTGAGCACCCTTTTTTTCCCTCCTCCTCCGCACTCACCCAATATTATGATAAGATCAGATGGAGTACTGATCACTTTGGTGTGTAATTGAGGTTAGATGGACCGTTTGAGGGACATAATTAGAAGAAGAGAGTTTTATACTTGAAAGCCAAAAAGTAACAATTGTGTATCCAAAGTCTCCAAATCTTTTACAACTCAATGGATTGTTTGTCAACATGAATACACGATAAACTTTTCTTCCCTTTAGAAAAACCTTTTTTCTTCCTTCCTATAACAAGACACCAAAAGACTGTTTACTTTATGCCTTGTCCATAAGGTGAATTCTATACTCAAGTTTTGTCCTCTATTGTCCATTTTTCCTCACCATGAGTTTTCCATGTGTATCTGTATATTATGTATACAATGTGTAGTCAAATAGAAAATGTTTCAAGCCGCAGCTTCTGACGCCTTCCTTATCCTTTTTGTTGGTTGTTGTGTGTGTGTATGCCTATGTATATCATTTAGCACGCACATGTTGTGAGAGAGAGAGAGGGTGTATTATAATTTATATTCAAAAGTAAATAAGAAGAGAGACATGAGAAACATAACATTAAAATAAGCATTCACACCAAGCTAAAAGAGTCCCTGGTAATAAATATAATGGATTTTCATCATTTCTTCCTCTTCATACATATGCATTAATAATATATTTATAGTCTATCAGGTAGGTATAGACACAACACCAAAAACTTCATCTCAATACTTTGGAGGACCTTGGTTATATTTACATTACATCTGTAAAATGACAGTAAATGTTAAATTTGGTTGATGGACATGGCAAAAGACTGCTATGGATATACTACACTACAAGTACTGTTGTGGTGGTGCTGCTGTGTTGTTGTTGAACTACTTAGCTATAAATATGTATAAATAAAGGTGAATTAGATTCAGAAACCATTTATTCTACTTTTAAAACTTTCAAATTTTACCTATATACATCAACATCTATATCTACTCTCTTCCCCCCCTCCTCCTTCTCTTCTTTTAACTCCTTGCTGATTGCCATTACATTGCAAAAGCAATGCACGAGAGCAGATGTAAAGTTTCGGCTTAAAAGGATACGTGCGAAATTATGCGGTCACTGCTATCTCTCCTCTTGTAACTACTACTGCACTGTATGAAAAACCGTTTACCTCAGACTCAGATTGATATAAAAAATGTTTTTAATCTCTAACATCATCTTTCCAATCTATTCTTTGTTTTTTTATTCTCTCTCACATTATTTTAATTTTTTAAAAAAATTCTGATTATGCCAGAAGCAGAAGCTTTGAGAAAAGTACAAAAAAAAATTTCTAGATTTTCATCACATTTCGGTGTAAGCTGTAGTTAAACATTTTTTTAAAATTGTTAAAATTAAATTTAAAAATGACTATTATGTACGAGTACTGTACGTGGAAGTTTATTTTTGAGCATGTAATCATGTTAATAGTTTTTTAACCTGTAATTTTTTTGTTCTGGTTCAGAAACTATAAGAAATAGTGATACTGTAGGTATAATTGTTGTGGAACGTGTTCAGCCGTCATAAAAATGAACATGGACGTTTTCCATGAACTTGGCAACGATCCATGTTTAATAGTTAAATTACTTGTAATTGTTGTATTAGTGAAGTATAATGTGAAGATTTTTTTTTCTAAAAAAAATAGTTAATTATAATCATCATGATAATATAAAGTGTACTAAATTTAAGTTCAAACATTGCTTCATACATTTTATTATTAGTTCATTGCCGTATTCAAACTAAAGTACACACTTAGACATTATAGTTACAAAAGTTAAATATCAGAGAGTTTGTCAATAAAAAACCGTTGGGGTAGTTGTAGTTGTAAACAAAAAGTGTATAAGGTGTAATTCAGGATTTTGCAACAACAACTAATTAAAATTAAATATATACATAATACATACAATTTTTTGCAAGTCAGAAGTATCTGTGCGTAAAAAAACATGTAAAAGAATACAAATAATTTAGTATCATCGCGTGTAGAAAAATTTAGAGAGAAAAAAATTAAGTATTTTTTTAAAATATTTGAATTAGTAATTAGTTGTGAATTTAAAAATCTTTTTTTTTATAGTTTGTACAATACAAACAGTTAGGACAGACTGATTTTCCTACAAGATAGAAAGAATTTTTGAGTTTTGAGAGACATTGACTGTATGAGGATTGAGGATAATAAAAATGAATATTCTAAATAAATCAGGGAACGAAAAATTATAAAACATTTTTTTTAATGAAAGAAATTAAAATTTATTACCCTTGCCAAATATTTTTTTTATTGTGTACATATTTCTACTCTTTACATTGTACACTGTACATGCATAATACCTGTCACACAATGCCTCAAGTACTTTAAAAACTGTCTTCAATTTTTTTTTGTTTGTACACAAAACACAAAATATATAAACAAGTCAGAGAGAGAGAGAGAGAGAATCAATACATGAAAATATTTTAAGTGTAGGAAATATACAAGATAATATTGTGAAACTACAAAAGATATTTTAATGTGTGGAAAAAAATATCCTTCAATTTTTATCTTGTTTAACCACATGGGCTCCCCCATCAATTTTTATCGAGTATTTGAAGTTATTCTCTTATGTAAATTTTATATTGGATAATTGTCAAAAATCTTTTTTTGGCACAGCAGAAGGTAGACAAATCGAATAGAAAATTGACTACTCGTCAATTTTAATTTGTCACCAACTGACTCACAAACCACAGGACTGGGACAATGAACTAGTGACAAGATGATCATTAAAAAATTGTCCTCAGAAGAGTTTACGAGTTCTTTTCAAAGAAAAAAGACTTTGTATTGACAATTTAGAGTACAAATCACCAAAAAAATATATAAATAATGGTCATTCTCATTTGTATGGTCAAAAAACGAATTTTGTATTATATTTCACTTTGTATAATAATTTTTGTTAAAAATGATTGAAAGTAGACAGACAATTTTTTTTCTCCTCTAAACTTATAAAGATTTTCGGCTTTTGAGGAAGATATAACTTTCTAAATCTCTTATTGTTTTGAATAAAGAAAACTTGACAAAAGTTTAAGGGAATTTTTGTACATCTTCTTGCAACGTCAAAAAAGAAAAATAGAGAGAGAGAGAGAGAAGGAAAAAAGTTTTTTTACCCAAGAAAATTATTCTTTCATTTATATCGACGTCGACGAAAATGAGAAGTGAAAAAGGAGAAGGAGCAGCTATCAAGTTACAAAGTTACGCATGCTGGAATATTAATATTAGTTAGTATGAACAAGAAATGAATATAATAAAGAAAAAGGAGAGAAAAAATACTTATAAAATTTGTACAAGGCATTGAAAATGAATAAATTTAAAGAGAATAATATATATTAACAGAGTATATAATAAGGTATGGGGGGAGGAAACGAGTAAATCACTAGGATCAAAAAAATTGCAAATATACGTATCCACATATCCACACAAAAAAATGATGCTCTCGGCCGAGATACCAAACATTGTCTAACTCTAATGTATACAGACGATCCTTAAATCCTCAACACTTGTTGTTAGTTGTGTGTGTGTGTGTGCTCCTTGCAATACATTAATAAATAATTCTAAAGTTAAGTATGAGATTTCCCATTTCTCAAATAAAAAACATGTAATGTATAATATATATTATATGTTTAAAAGTCTTGAGGAAAAAATATGTCTATTCTGCACGATATCCACAAGTACCTGTGTATGTACAGCATGCAAATGAAAATATCTTCTTTTTTTCTGTCATGCTTCATTTCGGTCAGACAATTTTGTTGCTTTTTTTTGTCCATTTATTATTCATGTATAAAATAATACGTCACCCCTACGCTTCATGTACAGCATCATCCCATATCCTTTTTTTGTGTCTACTTGTTACGTAAAAAAAAGGAAGATGAACCTCGAGTCCCATAACATGTAATTAACGACACCGAGTCACCAGGATGGAAGGATAGACAAAGAAGAAGAAGAAAAACAAATGAGGGCTATTTGGGCTTGTACTAATACATAACCATAAGAATATTTCAATATTAAAATTTATTATTAGTAATTTCCTCTTTTGTTTACACTTTTGGGGGTTTTTTAATTCTCAAACCCAAGGAGAATTTGAGCTGGGAGTCATTCTTGTTGGTCATGCGAGTATATTTTTAAGTTTATAAAGTTGATTATTCAGTTCTTTTTATTTTCAAGGACAAAAATCCATCTTTTATCCTCTTCATTTTTATTAATTTTTCATCTCTCTTGACTTGTCTTGTCTATTCACCAAAAATGATGATTTTTTTTATTTATTATTTCTCCACGTTTCTGTTTTAAGATTGGGATTTAAATTAGAAGGACTTTTTTCTCTCTCTCTTTTTCACACAATTTATTTGAGATATGAGGCGTTTATTTATGGTCATTGATGGGGAAGAGGATGGCTCATTATTTTTAATTTTTGTGCGTGTAAAAAAATTATGATTATTTTTTTTTGTCTAAATTCTTTCAAAACCAATCCTCTTTTGTGTGAGGAAGAGACGGAAACAATGAAAAAGATTGAAAAAAAATTCATCTTATTATGATTATTATAAAAATAAATGTAATCTTTTTCAATGGAAAAAGACCTATTAAAATTTGTCTTGTTTGGTTATACGTGTAACATACAAAAAACATAAGACTCCCCCGAAAGGAATTATGAATGCCATGTCGTCGTTGATTATTTTTTAACAAATGATTATAAATTACCATGTGTAATATTACAACTGACAATTGTGTAGGAAAAAATGTTTATTTACTAAAAATTGCAAAAATTATATAGATAGATTCTATATTTATACATACAGATGGTCTAGAAACTAGTAAAAATAGACAAGGTTTTTTTCTCGTCTTTTTACTATTCTGCCCACTAATAATATATGGCCACCAATTATTTACACTGGTTGTGGTTTTATACTTGAAGACTGTACCCAAAATTTTGTGGCATTTCTACACTTTTTTTGTGTGTGTATGACGTGAATCTTGTCAGATGATAATTTTTACTGTCTACTTATAGGTACTTGTCTATTGAAATTTTGATTGTTTTCTTCAAAAAATTAAATGCTGTGTGGCACGCAAAGGGACAAAGATTGGTCAAGGAATGTCTTCACAAAAATATTTTGTAGTATCTGGTTCAAAGAGATTTAATATCAAAAAAATTATGTACACCATAATAAACAAGTCGGGGAGTTGTTTACGAAATTCCGAAGAATTAATCATTCAGTTTACACAAATATTTCGTATTTTTAGATTACAATCCGTATAAAATTCAAAGAATCAAAGAGTAAAGTTTTTTAATATTAAATCTGCATTCTCTATTCTATTGTTATAATATTATAAATATTAATATATATATACATTTTTCAAAAGAAAAGCAAAAGTATTAAGGATATACACCGACACAAAATGTTTTAAGGGAAAAAGACAAGCGGCCTTGCACGATTAGGGCGGATACGGAGGATGATTACAGTGCGTGAAAAATGGACACGAAAAATTAAATATAAAAAAAATGTTTAACCATGATGGCTAAAGATGAGCATCGTGAATTTATTTTTTTCCTCCTCCTCTTCTCTTTATAAAGAAGATGAGACTCGTCTATCCGCGTTGAAATGAATGATGATGATATTGAGTGCACACTGGCCACACACACGTCCTGAGTACACAAAGACTACACAGAGATTTAGTTATAAACTAAATAAAGTTAAATGCATCTATGCAGCATGTCTATTTATGTACAGTCCTTTGTCCAAAATAAAATAAGATAAAGGATGAGAAGAGCCAAAATTATTATTTTGGAGAAAGAAGATCAAAGAAGAATTTAAATTAAAACTTTTTCTACAAAAATCTTCACGACTAAATAGTAGACGGCACGACTGGGTCGTGTTTTAGTATTTGTTTTTAGTCACTGTCTACCCATGTTGACTTTTTAATGGTCAATTTTTTTAATGCCAACTTTAATTTACCTTTAAAGAAACAAAAGCTTCCTGTGAACATGACAATTTCATTGCCATCCTCCACAACAAACTTTTGTTCCATAAATTTTTCTTTGTGAGAGGGGCAAGTTTACAGATAATGTCTTTTCAATTATAAAAAATGTTTTTCGTCTACAAACTAACTTGAAAAATATGATTATAAATTACTTTATATTATGACAATACAATTTTTGATTTCCTGTCTATCTTTCATCTTTTGCATGTGCATCCTCCTGTTTTGTATATACAAAATATAAAAGCAAAAGTGATTATGATGCAACGTCTACCGAAATATTACTTTATAATTTAATCTAATAATAATTGTATTATCCTTTTGTTTACAAAAAATTTAATTTCATAAAAAAAACTTTTATTCTCATCAACCTCACGTTTTCTCTCTCTCTCTTGTTCTTTACAACTTTAAATATTTTTTGAGGCTATACATTTAGAGAGATACATATTGTTGAAGAAAAAAAACAAGATATTGTTACTGACACGGATTTCATGGACGTCACGTTCATTGGAATGACACACAGCCCTAAAGACAGGCAAGAGTCCTAACCAGTCCTTGCTCTCCTTCATTTATTTTGTCTTCCTTGATCCTCACCAATAAAATAATCGTCTTTAATAATTTTTAGCTACGGAAGAGAGAGAGAGAGAGACAGCAAGTGAGAGGGAGAGGGCGAGATAGACATGAGACAACTATAAATCATTACAATTTAATTGTTCAAGATCATTTAATATATTTTTTTCATTTAGATTAATCCGAGTTTGTATCATGAACAATTATATTTATTTTTACACAAGAGAGAAGCTCATCTCCACATCCTTACACATTACACATATCACGGCAGTGGGGAATCGTGTATGCACAAAATTTTTTCATTGTGCATGCTGGGCTCATCTTTTTTTTATTATTTATGTGACCATCTTTTTCTCTCTCTATTTTCTGTGTGTTTGTACACACAAAAGTATATTCAGCTTCAGTTTTAAATTTAGCATGCAGTGTTAGGGGTGAAGCTTGTAATAATTGTATATTGTTGTTTCTTATGGCAGACAGAAGAGAGAGAGAGAGAGAGACGATGTTAGTTATTTTAAATAATATTTTTTTTTGTATTGTGGATGAATGCTTAGACAGAAATTAAAATTTTTTGAAATTACTTATGCAAACCATATGCTCAAAGAGTAGCCATATATAGAAATAAGATTGGATTGTTAGTGATATTCTTGTTCTTTGAACACTAACGAGGTAACCATTGTACACATCATTTCAGAGTCAATTGAAACGGGCAAAGTTTTTTTTTTGCACAAGAAGCTTGTAAACTTTTTTTTCCTCTCCTATTATAAATTACGAGAGGGGTATCATTCCTTTTTTTAATTCTATAACAAGATGGACATTCATCAAATCAAAAAAAATTATCCCTTCAAACTCTTCTTTATTCAACAATTTTTTCTTGTCCTATTATAATCACCAACAACATTTTTTTGTATTTTTCATCACAATTTTCTGTTGACCATTTGCTATCTGTATAATGGTAAAATTAAAAACTTTGTATGATAGCCCATTTAATTTTGTTTTTTTTCTATCTGTACACAAACTCTCATTTTTAATCATCAAATTGACTTTGAGAGTCTAGAGTCTCGTCAATAAATTTTAAAATGGTTGTTGTGCTCCTATTCTTAATCATGTTTGAAAGTTTAATTTTATACCCATGTGTCATCTCCGTCTCGCCGTCCTCTTTTTTTGAAAGTTTAATTTTTCTTTTTTTTTAAATAAAAACTTTTATAAAAAAATGTAGGTGAGAAATGATGAAAAGAAGACTCTTTTTATTTTAATCAAATACTTCACAGCTAATGTATTTCATTAAAGGTGATGACGATAAATTTAAAAACATTGTTAAATAAAAAAAGAGTGGTAAATTTTTATGACTAAAATCAAGGAGCATTCCTTTTTCTTGATTTATGAAACGTCAACAAAAAACACAAAAATAATGTTTTGTGTGTACGAAAAGAGAAGCAAGACATATAATTAAAATGAAAAATGTGTGGATACTTTAGTGATATCAATAATGTGTTAAATGTAATAAGTTTGAGAGAGAGAGAGAAAAAAAAAACACCATGAATTGCCCTAATTACATATTTCAAGTTAAAAAAAGTGTGATAAGTGATGAAAAATAGTTAACGAAGATGAAGAGAGAGAGAAAGATAATAATTAATAATGTTCCAAAGAGTCATGGATTATGATGAAAGGGTCCCATTTTTAATTAGAAAAAGTCTTGATTTTGATTTCGTAGAGGAGGCGCGTTATACATGTATTAATGATCCCATTAATTACAAACCTCAAGTGGTAAAAGAGAACTTCCGCTATGAGAGAGATAACTACAATCTAACAAAAATGATGTTCAATATCAAATATCATTTCAAAGTAAGTTAGTAGTCGTTTTGTTGAGTATTTCATACATAAAAATTATTATATTATGTATTCAACAAAGAGGAGGGTGAAAAAAAAATTAAAAGTTTTTGCCTCCTCTGTCTCTAAGATGAGTCTCTTTTTTATTTTATTTTGTGTTCTTGTTTATTGAGGGGGCGAGGATATGATGTGATTTCTTGACCATGTTGAACAAGACAATCAATACACAAGACAAAAGACTTGTACTCAAAAAAGGTTGATACAATATAATGACTATTGAGTAGAATTTTAAATGAGTTTCTCCACTAAAATATTATAGACTGATTAGACACTCGTCCCGTCTCTAGTACTTTACTCATGTCTTGCCTTTTTTCCACTACACTAATAATTCCAATAGTCCGTCTCATTTTCGTAGAAATAAAAAAAACCATTTACCATTTTATTGATGATCTTATCCAAATTCAAATTGTACACAAGAAATTATTTAGTAGTACCTACACAAGTACACACAATGAAGGCTGAAATTGAAATGAGTTTTGGTGGTAATTAGTTCGTGCGTTAGAACGATTAAACATTAACAGTGTATAATCACAATTCAGGATACAATTAGAGGGGACTGACGACAACGAAGAGAGAGAGAGAAATATAAAAAATTGTCGGCTCTATCGTAATCACAATAACAAGCTTTCAAGAATATCGTGTCTAGTAATAGAAGTACATTTTTGGTTGTGTGTCATAAATTGGGATGATGAGGTACGGAGAATTATTATAAATGTAATCGACTTAGAGTTGGAGTTGAAAAATCGGTCAAAAAAAATCAACGAGTCGATCGGTGAGAAAGAGAAGAGACAAAAGAGGATGGGTATATAGTGCCACATTAATATTATTAATATTAATTACAATGAATCTATGAATTTAAGTGGTAGAAAATAATATAGACCAAACCTTAATTTTTTAAGGTGATGATGATACTCTCTCAACTACGACCGACTATTAACACTTCTCTGTGTGCCTTTGCATGGCTGAGACTTTGTTGTAAATAATCATAAATTGAATTTGTTGTCGGCGATGGCAATCAATGTCTTTTCCATAAGCTTGTTATCTATCGTAACTTTTCAGTGCTTGCGGTATAATTATGTTGATTACTATCCCGATGATTCATTCATTTCATTCCCGATTGCCTCACGTTTTTTTTCTGTCTTCACACAAGGAATCAGCATTATACCTCTCTTCTTTTATATATACAACATATATATATATATACAACTTCCACTTGTTTTAAAAGACTCTCTTCTTGTTCTTGTTGAATGTTTATAGTGTCAAGCTCACATCTTTTTGGTTCTATCATGTCGTCGTCCCTATCGTCAACTAAAGATATCTGATACAAAATGTGTGGAAATACAATGTATCATGTGTGTGTGTGTGTGGAGATCATGATACGAGAAATATAGACAAAATTCTCATATATACAGACACAGGTACATCTCTTATAGAGGGAGAGGGAGAATGAAATGAATGAAAACGTGTCAAAATGAAACCTGTGTGTGTGCGTGGTTAATTGTAGAATTAATGGAAACAAGTTCTCAACTCTGTTGAGGTGCAGCAAACCCAACACAAGACACAGCAGATGAAGAGTTACAAGGAGTCGTAAGATTTTCGACCCCGTTTTGAAAGCAATTCATGTTTATTCTGGACGTACATGTAAACTATGGACCACAATTCATTGACGTATGGATATATCACGCACTCCTTTTTCCCCCGTGTGTACTTTTACCTGTAGTCTCTCTCGATCACTTTTCCTCTTCTACCACACAAAATAAAATTTGTTATAACAAAATTTCATTTCGTCCGCACCTCGGAAAACTATTTGCATCTCTCTCTCTCTGTCTGTGCACTCTATTTAGACAATTGTATGAACAACTAACTAAAATTGAAAGAGGGGGGTAATTTTTTTTAACTTGATTCAGCCACTCATCTACTTGTACTACTACTATTTGTATTTGTATTATAAAGGACTACCTCATTATCTCTGTCTGTCTTGTAAGAAACTAAAGTACAATGTACAAGTTGTAAGTTTTCATTTTCATTTTTGAACAACTTTTTTTTTGTCGTTGAGAGAGAGAGAGAGACAGATACAGATACATTGGTTTGATATTAATTATAACCACTAAATTATAATTGCAATTCTTAAATTTTATTCACTGCCACAACCTACTGATCTTCCTTCCTTGATTTGTTGCTGATTTTTTTTTCATCAACGAAATCTCTCACTGCGGCAAATATGGTCAAGATGAATAAATCTTTTTATTCTATATATCATATTCTAGACCAGAGCAAGTGAGGTAAATAATATTTCTTTTTTATAATATAATCTATATCAAATGACTACACCATATTAGATATTGTGAAGTTAGAATATATACAATATATAATTTAACCAACTATGGTCCGTCTTACTCTTTTGTCTCTCACTCATCATCTCCATCCAAACCACGTCATCATCCATGACTACACACACACACTATTACATTTATTACAAATAACAAATTTGACTTGGCCCTTGTTGTTATCAGTTGACGGAAATTCAACTATTTCAAGTCAATTATTAATGCTATTAAGATTAGGGTTATCAACTTAACTTGCCATATTGTCACTTGCTGTTAAAATCACACGACGACACTCAAGTCCATTTTTTTTCATGTTACTTTTCTCTCTCTCTCTCAAAGACGCAACGTTTACAATGTTGACAACGACAACAATTCAACTTGTGTGAGCATATGATTATAATAATAATTATAAAATAAATAAATAAATTATTCTCAAGCGGTGGTCGGTCAGCGGAGCTGTTGTTGCTGTCGCCTTTACTGTCAATAGTCAAGCCTGAAAAATGTCAACAATTGTCAATTGATGAACTTTTTTTTGACAATCATCATTTGTCACTCGACTCTCTCAAAGACTATATTATAGTCAACTTGGAGTGTCCTCACTGGTCTTGTTCTAATTCTCTGGTGATTTCGTTCATAATTTTTTTTTAATTTACTCAGTTTCACTTTCCTTCTCTCATAACATTTTTACTCTTCTTTTTCATCCATTTATCTCTCTCTCTCTCTCTCTCTCTCTCTCTCTGTGTCTCTCATACTTTTTTTTGGTTTTGATGGTTCATTATCGCAATAAATCGTCCTCCTTGGAACATTCATCTTCTTTCAGGAGATGTTTTTCATCAAAAGTCTTTCTCTATTTCTTTGTTAGTACAATGGAAACGGGAATATGAGATGAAATATAAAGAAATCTTTGGACTGTATCACATCATAATCTTTTTGGTCATCTTAACTCGTATCAGTCATCATCATCATGGCCACCAGCACATTGGACTAGAATATCCTAATTGTAACTTCTTCTCTCTCATGATTATTTACAGATGACGAAGACTGAGAGAGAGAGAGGTACATTTGAGAGTGTGTTTGTACAACAAAGATTAAAAGTTGATGAGAACAATGATTTCCTCGTCACTACACTACAGCACTACAGGAGTACAGAATATATGAGTTCATAATTGTTTCACGGGTGCTGGTAGTACAAATATTGTGTTATGTACATAAGTACAAAAACATTCACTGATGATTTCGTCCTAATGGTTCCTGTTTCTTTTTTTCTAATGGGAAAAAAATATATATTGTACGACAGTACTCACACACAGACACACTAGACAAAGTACATGAAAGAATTAGAAAGACATACAACAAAAATTGAGAGGATAACAGAGCAATCTTTTTTAATAGTCACACGTCAGGACTCAAAGAAGAGAGAGAGAGAGAAGAAAAAATAAAGGTGTGGACAGAAAGTAGCTCATATTAATATCAAAAGTCTGTAATTAATATTTTTGATTGAGTAATTTTAATTGATCTAATTATCAAATATGCGGTAGAGATTGTGTCAGGGAGTAAGCAATAACTTCTTTTTTAAAAAGTGTGTAATAAATTAGCCACCAAATTATATTATGCAAACAAATATCACTCCAAACTACACAAAATACATACCAAGCCCAAACAAATAGTGCAAAAGTACAAACAATTTCGAGTCATGAAAATTAGAACACTTCTAACAATTTCTATCTCTAGTAATAATCTCTGCTGTACAAGCCTACAAGATTTGTTTTTGTGTGTTACATGTAAGAATAAAAGAGTCAGACTCTGAGAGTCAAGACAAAATAAAAACAATGTTGATCATTAAAATATGTTCTACATGTGTTCTGTATCTATCATACAGTGTACACTCTGCACTGTACAGATAAAAAGTTGAATTCATTTCATATTTATTTAAATGAAGGAAACAAATCAGAGGAAAAAAGAATAAATTTTCATAAAATACAAATCTCAAAATAATCAATTTGGACAGTAATAACAAGGATCAATGTACAAGAAAATTACTATCCCATGAAATTTGGCTTTTTGTGTGTGTTTAAAATTTATTTGAAATATTTGTTGAAGGGGGAGAAAATTTCACCAAAAAAAAATAAAATAAATATATAGTATTTTATACACAACTTAATTTTCTTCTTGAATGATTCCATGCTCCGCATTCACTTTCTCCTTGCCCATTATTCTATATTTATGACTGTGTGGAATTGTACATTGCTTGTAAATTTTTGGTTCATCACTTAAATCAAAAGGGAATGATGAGTAGAGATTTCTATATTTAATCATGTTCTCTCTCTCTCTTGTATATTATCATCTCACATGCATGTTTTGTACACTGTACAGAGTGCAGTGTAACAATTCTTCATGTGTTTTTGTACAAGTTTCTTTGTACATACAGTATAGAGGAAAAGAAAAAATAAATTGGCTGTGAAGATGGTTTTTGACTTGGCCTTTGGCTCTCTGTCTGAATCTCAAAGAGGTGAGATAGACGGGGTGAAGGTGTTTTTTCATGTCATTTCATGCCATCTGATCTCCCATGACTTTCAAGAGAGAGAGAGAGAGACAATGAGTAACCTGAGGACCTCTCTACAATAATATTTTATTTGTCATTTTCATTCACCATTTACAAGAAACAATTACAACCATTCTCTGTACACACCGATGAACCTTTGCTCATCAAAACTATCCAGTAGCATACAAAATACAATGGACTTTTATACATGTTCAATTCTGTGTTACATCTACCTTCAATCTTCTTTTTTTGAATGAAACATTCCATATATGCACAATTTTTGTGAATGATTTTTCTTGGCCACTGGCCATAGACAAGTCCCCTTCCACGTTGTCAGGTACAAATCAAGAACAAATGCATGGAGATGCAAGTACAAATGTCAGCCATTCATTTTGTTTTGAGGGAATCTTTTTTTTTGGTGTAATGTGCCAGCCAGTGTCAACAACAACAAAACTCAATTTTTAGTCTAGTTTTTTTGCTGTCTATCTATCTATTATAATATATATATTTTAAACTGGAACTAATGAATACAATTTAAAATATTCACATGCTATCCATTACAATTATTTACTACCCCACCTTTCCATTCCCCAGTCTCTCACAATTATCAAAAAAAACTCTCAGAGACGGACTCGACGAGGTAAAGCTTAGGGAAAAATTCGAGGAGTACTTAAAATAAGAGGAGGAGGAGGAGAGGAGGGGGGATAATAAAAATGAAATTTTACGTATTCGATTGTACAGTAACACACACACGCACAAACAACAATTTCTCCTTTTTGCATCTTCTCACACACAAACACAAATTATAACGGAATATCTCTTTGACCAGAAAAATTATCTCCCTCTCCCTCTCCTCTCGTTGTCATTTAACATGAGAGAAAAAATCCCATGCTCAAGTCTTGGTCAGCTTTAACCTCCTCCGTGTAGGTCTGTCTATCGATCATGAGATGAAGAATGATTAGCAATGGAGAGAGAGAGAGAGAGAGAGAAAAAAAACTTGCTAACTCGTCCAATGACGAGAATTTCACACGTTTTGCTCAGCCTTTAATGATGATACAATGCACTGTCATGATATTATAATATCATTGTGGCATGAAAAATGCATATCCATCCAATATGGAATGAGTTCTGGTTCTCCTTTTTTTTTCTTATTCATTTTTGTTTTTACCTTTGGCCTCTACCATAAAAAAAATAAAAGTATATCATAATGTTGTGGAAAGGTAACTCATTGCCAACAGTGGCCCTAGCTGTCTACACTGTAAAATGGATATACTACTTTCTGCATTTTTTTGGTATTGAAGCAGTCACCATCAATCCTCATTTTTTTCAATATGTATCACCCTACAGTAAAGCTAATGACACTCGCAATTAATATGTGGTTCACTTTACATATATGTGCTTTTTTTGCAAATGAGTGATTTTTATATGAGAAAAGATATATTTTATTCAGCATGGTTAAATGTGATTGTCCTGCACGACATCGTCAATATGTCACTTTTGTTTTGGCCTTTCAAGTTAAAATAAAATACATGGATACATAAAAAAATGTTTTCTTAAATTAACACTTATTTACCTCAAATCATTGTATTCTTGACACTTTTAAATATGTAGAAATAGAATTTAGACTGTGAGAATTTTGAGAGAGTTTCCCAACAATTTCATAAATTGTTTTGTGAAAAAAATTAAACACTAAAATTGACAACGAGTAACTTTTTTTACTCGAGGTTACAACAACAAAAAAAAGTGTCAACAAATCAAGAATAACTTTTAGTTTGTTTAGAATCATTGAATTTAATTAAAGTGAGTGGAATAATTATTGTCGTTAGGAAAGTACCTCTCTCATTTTTTTATACTTGTCGTGGTTTGTGGATTTTTGTTGAAAAAACATTTTTAGAACATGTTTTTACATCACTGGAGACTATCACAATATTTTGTTGTGTGAGAGTTATCTGTACATATAAGGGAAAAAATTATATGAGAGTTGAAATAAATATCAAAAAGAGAATCTTGGAATGAAGTAATGGCAAAGTTGGAGATTGATATCGACCCAAATTCAATAAAATAAAAGTATGAAAGGGAGTTATAGTTAAATTACAATATCGACAAACAGAAATTTAATCTTGAGGAATTTACCATGTTACTGAAGAGTACTCTTCTAAATAACAAATCAGGTATTGAAATTCTTTGAAGAGAGAGAGAGAGAGAGAGAGAGAGAGAGAGAGATGAAATGATGGAATTAATGTTCCTATGTAATCTTAACTGATAATGAATTACCATAAAACTTGTCGATTCAACTTGATAAATAAATATTCAAAAAGAGAGAGAGAGAGAGAAGAAAAAACGGTTTGGGTCATTACAAAAAAAATGAAAATCAGTGTCAATCTTTGAGCAAGTTTTTCATTTTCACAAAAAGTATTTAGGACACTTTCTTTGAAATTCTTTGTTTTGTACAAAATAATTATGTGTCGTTTTGCACGAAAAAAAGTATATTCAAGAGAAGAAGAATTTGCAAACAAGAACAACTTTGTCTATAATATTAACAGATTATCAAAACTAATTGATGTTTTATTATTTTTTCTTTTGTGTTTACTGATAATGATTTTTTTATAATTGACACACTACACTCCACTCTACTCCACTCATACAAGTCCAGAATACAGTCGAGTACTCGTACATGTTTGAGACATTTGCGTGTTTGAATTGTTAAATGTAATTAAAGTGACATAAATTGATTCAAGTAGTAATAGGTATGTACACACTGTAGTAGTAGACGAGTGTCGACTATCATACTTTTTTGTTAAATTATTTAAACTAATTTGTGGTCTATCCCTCTCCTTGTCACTTGCGTGTATTTTTTGATGTAATCTTTTTTTTTCTTTCTTCTTTTGTTATGAGACAAGTGTCCAGAAATTAAATAAAAAAAAAAATTTCTTTGGCGTCAATGTCGACAACAATTTTTTCTCTTGATATTATATAATAATAAAGTGTCAATAAAAAAAATTCTCGTCTGTCTTGTTTCGTTAAGTTTTAAAGATTTGAGTCGACGACTTAAAACTTTCTGTCTGTGGTAAAGTCTCTCTCTCTCTCAGGTTGATTGTGTAATGGCTTTGTAAGTATAGTGCAAAAGCTTTCTTGCCTTTTTCAACTGATAAGAAATTTATTACGCATTTATTACCATTTTACATTCATAAGGATCGATTAGTATCAACATTTATTACTACCACAGAGAGATTTTAATCTTGACTTGCGTGTCAATAGTTTTTTTTTCTTCTCTCTCTCTCTCTCTCTTGAAAGCCGTCTCTAGATTAGGATTGACTGTCATGTTGATATTTTAGATTCATCGGTTATATCATCATGCCTTTTTTACACATAAAAAAAATGTTTAACGAAATAAATTATTATATAAGAAAGAAAGTATATGAAAAAATGATTCTCATTTATTTTTTTTCATAGTAAAAGGAAACGAATTCCCACAAAGAGAATTATTAATACCCGGAAGCTTTACGTAACAAATCAAGATATTACATTGTGATTATTAGAGATTGAATCATTTTTTTTAAATAAAACTTTTTTTTTGTCTACAATTAAGCATTCTTTTCAGATATTTTTATGACTTGAATTTTGAAGTGTATACACACACACACAAAATGTCTTTGGTGACGTTGAACCGTTCTTTTTGTTGTGTAATGTGTAATCTTTTATTTATTGAATTACACGAGAGATAAAAATCTTGTAGTTGTGTCTCTATGAATTTCAAACCCCCCTCTCCCCTTTACAAAAAACATTATCAAATATTATTATTAGACATATTGCTACAAGTCTCTCTTGTAAAAAAATTTTTTCCCTTGTTATTAACGTCACGTAATATTCTCAAAAAAAAGAGATTTTTTTGACTGTGACGAGTTGGAGAGGAAGCCCCTTTGGTTTACGTTACAACATTTAATATTTAAAAAAAACTAAAATATGTAAATGACGGGTTAACTGCTAGTTGCTAGTTTTCAATTGTTTGTCTTGGTATTATTTTTCTCAATCTTTTCATTTTGTTTACTAACTACTACTTACATGTGGATAAGTACATGTGTTATAAATACTTGATGGGGATTTATGATTTGAAGCTTATACGGCTGATTTTTATCCTTTTCTGTCACACTCAAGTTTTTTTTATGATGAGGTTTTTATTATATTTAAATGCTACTTGCTTTCAAGTAATAATTTTTCTTTTTGACATGTTACTCCATGTCAGTTAGTCGGTTGGTGTTATTTTTGTGTGGTTTTAATAATTTAATGTTAATGTCCCCCCCTTTAAAAACTTCAACTTGTTTTTGTTCATTTCATAGTTGTCGCATTTTTTGTGTCCTTTGGTGGGTCGATGTGATAAAAAAGATTTGGGTTGTGTTATATAATAATAATTTTAACAGTTTTTACCATTTAATTTTAGTCATACATGCTTCCCCACCCCTGTACAATAATTTTTTGATTACTACGTGATAATTAGAGAGTAATGGATATGATTTAATATTTAGAAACAAAATATCGTTGGTTTCAATCCCTCCTCACTTTTATTTTCTTGTCATTGTTTCAACAAAGTTTCTATTTTTTAACTTCCTTTGTCTTGTTTGTACAGTTTCCTTAGTCCCTCCTTCTCCTCCCCTTTAAATCTGAAGATTTCATTTTTTCTCTCTCTGTCTCTGTGTAAAAGTTCAATACACACCTTGGCAAAAAAAATAAATACAGATGTAAGAAGACGGCCTTAAAATTAGACACGGTGGAGAGAGAGAGAGAGAGAGAGAGAGAGAGAAATCTACTGGTGTTAAAAGTTATGTCACATTTAAAAAGTGGAATTTAACTATGATTAAAAGGCGTGTGTGTCACTTTCTTAAACGTTTTTTAATACCCCTCCGACACACACACACAGTACTCTATCCAATTCTTTCAATCATCACTCTCAAATAAATGTTAATCATGGTCATGTATGATGTAGTACTTGTAAAATACATTTAAATTATTTTTAAATGCAATAGAAGCAAAGCAAAGCAAATCGTGTCGTGCAAAAAAGTGGTAGTTTTTGATGTGTACCAAATTAATTTACGTGAAAACCCATAGATTTAGGGTTCTTTTCGTGCAAAGGAAAAAAAATTAGCGCATACCGTTTTCGCGATATAAAATTTTGCAA